>PVJI01014700.1:0-43292 GCA_004026765.1 Micronycteris hirsuta
TGATGATTTCCTGTATACCCAAGGTTCTTTTTCTTAATTTTCCAAGCACACTTATTTCCCATCTTTTACCCCTAAAGCACTCATTCATACTTTGCCCTCTTTTTATAATATGCTGTCCTCTCCTGCAGCCCATGTTTCTCTTTTATCTTGTCAAATCTCTTTATTTATTTATACGGATTGGCTACAAGGTGTTAGCAATTGTGCTGATAAATAAGGCCTGGTCCTGAGCTGGTAAACCTGAGCATCTTGTGGAGGGGGCATTGAGACAGAAAGTGGAGTATGATAAATGCTCCAGTAGAGGAAAAATACATAGGATCCAGTCAGAATGCCAAGGGCAGGCATGGGGAGGGGAGGAATCCCCTTAAAGACAATGCCTGGATCAAGCCTTAAGCAATAAGTAAGCCAGGTGAACAGTGGAGGTGGATGTGGAGGCCTCCGAGATCGTGGGCTCTACCTGTTGTGTTTTTTATTTGTTTGTTTTCCAGTTCTGTTGATACCATTGGAATATAACATTGTGTAAGTTTAAGGTGTACAACATGGTGATTTGATACACATTTCTGTAACGATTTGGGCTAACGACAAAATAAATAAAACAATCTACAAAAATATCAAACACAACATCTTGAGAAACTCCAATATGAAAAAAAACATTTAAAATGCATATTACTTAGTCATACTCATTTTTCAGGTCTTAATTTAAGCAATATTTTCTAAGGGTGACAGTCTATGTATCTTCTCTGATATAATCCTATGATATTTGGTACTTGTATTATAATGCTTACCATTTTTTAAAGATTTTGTTTATTCATTTTCAGAGAGGGGAAGGGAGGGAAAAAGAAAGGGATAGAAACATGAATGTATGATTACCTCTCAAGCACCTCCCACTGGGGACCTGGCCCGCAACCCAGGCATGTACCCTGACTGGGAATTGAACCAGTGACCCTTTGGTTCGCAGGCCAGCGCTCAATCCACTGAGCTACACCAGCTAGGGCTTTCATATCACATTTGTGGATTAATTGTTCCATATTTCTCTCCTGGAGCTCCTAAAGTTGCAGGAATCATGAAGACTTTGTTTATTGTTTTATATCTAAATGAGACCCAGTATAGTGCCTGACATGCCTGATGCATAGATTCTTAACAAATGCTTTTCAAATGGATTCCATAAGAGTGAGACAAGAAGGATTTAAAACTCATGGTAACTTGCACAAACACCAGCACTCTCGCATCTCACAGTACAGTGTTGGTAGTGTTCGCTTGCTCGTGGCCGCATCTCATTGGTGCGGTGGTGTAAGGGTGCGTGAGCATGAGTCGAGTGTGCCTGAGCTTTTCACAGCCCTAATGAAGTCTGGCACTTCTGACGTACTGTTTTAGAGAGATGTATTTGTTTTGTTTTGTTTTGTTTTGTTTTTAGCTGGCATGTATGGGCCTGGATTTAAAAACCAATCAGAGAAGGACCACGGACTCACTGATCAATAACATATTCTCAGCAGTTCCATGTACATCCATATATGGAAGGAGAAACCATATTGTGATCGCTTTGCCAAAATGGCTTTGCTCAGCAGCAAAGTTTAGTGTGTTAGTGATCTTTGGAGCATTAAACATTTTATTTGACATTGTTAAGTAGATGCGTTGTTTTTAATTACAGATTTTAATTGACAAATGTGTTTGAAATTAGTCATTTTCAGTTGTCCTAAATCACTTTTGTGAAACCATAGTTTCCAAAGAGCTGTTTGGAAAACCACAATTATGGATAATCCAGAGCAACTAGGAAATTCTACCTGTAAAAACATACAAATATTATACTAAAAGAAAAAGAAAACAGCTGAATTCTTCCATAAACATAAGAATAGGGGAAAATCTCTTAAACTGTGAGTAAAAACCCATTAGCAATTTACAAAATTGATGAATCTGACTACATAAAAATTAAAAAAGAAAGATTTGGAATAGCAAAAATTCAAAAGAAAAATGATCAATTGGGAGTAAAATTTATAATACATATCAGAAGGAAAACTGATATCCCTAATTTCTTAAGAGCAGTTAAAAATTAAAAAGAAAATTAAATTTGCCCTATAGAAAAGTGGGCAAAAGCTATTAACAGACTAAGCTGAAGGGAAAGGAAGGATTAACCCAAGGTAGCATTTCTACAGTATTTGGCTATATCATCTCAGCCACAGCAGGGTGAGTAGGAGGAGAAAACAGTAAATGCCAACAAACACCAAACTTACTTTTAATAGGTTTGGTTTCGTGTTTTTCTTTTTTTTGTAAAGGTATGGTAAATCATTCTGAAACTATTTTAGGTATGTTATAGGATTCAGGAAATGAATAAATATGTTGATATTAAAGGAAGATAGGATTTTCACTGCCGTTCAAGTATATAAATATCAAAGGACATAAGGCAAAAACAAGCAAAAACTCTTACAGAGGTGAGAATTTGCAGTATCCGTATGAATTGATGATTCCCAGTGTAGACAAGCCTGTATGTGTGCATTGAACATATATATATGCATTTGTATGTGTATATACATATTTAGACACATTTGCATGTATATTTTATGTATATGTACATGCATATGTTTCCTAGCTTTATTATTTTATATTTACTTTATTATATATTTTTGCATTTTTTATTGTTGTTCAAGTACAGTTGTCTCCATTTTCCCACCAACACTCCCCCCCACCCCCACCTCCCACCCTCAATCCTTCCCCCCTTTGGCTTTGTCCATGGGTCCTTTATACATGTTCCTTGATGATCCTTCCCCTTCTTTCCCCGTTATCCCCCTCCCCAACCCCTCTTGTTACTCTCAGTTTGTTCTTTATTTAGATGTCTCTGGTTATATTTTGTTTGCTTGTTTGTTTTGTTGATTAGGTTTACTCATAGGTGAGATCAAGGATCAAAGATTTCCCAACAGCAATAAGTAAGCCTAGTTCCCAATCTTGGTATTTAATACCATCTTCACTGTAATGAAGCAGGGATCCTCAGAGAAGTGACTGATTTCAGGACCACATACGGTAGGTACAAGATGATCCTGAAACATCATGTTATGCTAGAAAATCTACTTCTCCAAAAAAATAATGGGGACATGTCACAAGAGTACAGGAAGTAATTTATAGGATTTCCACTGGACAAATCTGGAACAATTTAAACAGGAAAATAATTTCATACAATGAAGAACTATAAACCATTGAAAAATAGAACACAATTTGGCTATATTCAATAATAAATAGATCAAATGAATTTATTGATCCTTGGGGGAGATGGCAGGGTTCTTGTTTATGGTAAAATGCCATGAGTCCATTGTTTAATGTGGAGGAAGTATAGCAGTCAAAAAATTCAGGTTTCACAGCACCATAGTAAAGGTTGGATCAGAAGGGACTCATCAGTGGATGCTAACCCAGGGAGAAGTTTGCTGGAGTACAGGACATTTGCACAGTCTGTTTATCACACATACGCACACACACACACACACACACACACACACGGGCTGTGCATGTGTGTATGCATGTATACACATGCATGGGTATATATCTATACATGTGTGTACACACACATGCACACACCTAGAAAGACCTACCACACATGCATGCTGTTGGAGTAGTTACTGTCACTGCATAACTGTGACTGTAATTAATGTATTATGATGTTCTCTGGGGCTTGTCATTCTAAACAACTTTTCTTTGGCCTAGATCAGGCTCTCTAGAATCTTCTCTAACCTGTCTGGTGGCAGCTTGTTCCCACTCTCCGTCAGCTGTCAGCAAGCATTTGAGTGAGAACCTGCTACTGCTAAGGCTGCAAGTGCTGGGATTTAAGAAAGCTGGATCTAGCCATGCTTTCTGCCAGTGAAAGGCTCAGAGTAAATGCATCAAAAATGAAAAAAAGAAGCTTGATTTGTGTACCAAGAAGTAGAACTTAACATGAAAGCAGCTCAGCCTTATTTGTAATGATGCAGAAGCAGTTCCCCCCACACACTCTCTCTGTCAAATAAATCAATTCTTCAACTCTGACTTGCTCTCGACTCTGCCTTTAATCTACGAACTATGAAATGCGAAGAAATCGTGTGCACACTCCTCTCCCCTCATCCGCGTGTGGCTGTCAGGCCCGCACTCAGCAGCCCTTGGTCACGGAAGTCAATGGGAAGGAGCGGGGCCTCGCCAGCTCCTCCGGTCATGACTGACGTCAGCCACCTGGCATGGGAGAGAGACTCTCCTCCATGCTTTTTTTCTTTATATAGTCAGAGAAGCAAAACAAAGCCAAACAAAACTAAGCACTTTCTGTTTTCTGATAAGGCCCAGAATTGTTTGAAGGTTGACTACACTAAGCTTCAGGTTCAATTCAATCCGATTCAAATACAGTTTAAAACCTTTGAGAGGAAGGCGTGTCTCATTCACCTCCATGCTCTTGGTGCTCAGCCCTGCACCGGACACCTAAGTACTCAGTAAGTGTTAGGGGTTTTATGGTCCATACTGCTATTTACACCCATCTAGTTTCTATTATGTGTACATTACATAAGCATATATAAAGTATACATATGATACTTACGATACTTTCAAATTGGCATTTGCAGGGGAAAAACTTTAACTCTCAAGTTGTAGAAATCTGGGTGAAATCTTAGTTTTAACATTAACAGCTAGACTTTCACTATTTCATCTCACCGAACATCAGTTTCCTCACCAACACTATGGGAATTACATATAACTCACACGGTTGTAGAGATTAAATAAATTTACACTATTAAAGGACCTCACGCACTGACTGGCATACACTAGTGCTTAATAAATGATAGTTTTTCTTCCCTTGCTTCTTACTGTGTGCAGAGGTCATATGAGCCACTTGTTCCACTCATAACTAGGATCTCGGTTCAGATCATGGACCTTCCTTAACATTATTAATTTAGTATAGGACAGCAAGTCCTATTTTTCTCTCTTTGCACTCCATCATTCCAAACTCCAATATCTCTGCCATTTGTTTCATTTTAGTTAAAAGGACATCTTTTAGGTAGGGATTCAAGGACTCGAACAAGATTTCGATTGTGTCCTACTCACGTGGCAAGCACTATGCATTCACTGGAGCTGTAGCATGATGACATCTCTCAGAAAACTTGCAGGGAGATAGACAAACATAGCCAACTCAAATACAGTGCGAAAAGTTTTGGATGAGAGAGTTATAAAGTCAAAGTGCTATACGGGAACTGAGGTTGGAACAATCAACTCATGTTAGGAAGCAGGTGAGTTGGGTTAATGAAAGATTCAGATAGGAGGTGTCCTTTCAACTCGGGTTTGAAAGAGAATTGGGTTTCCTAGGCAAGGTTAGTCGAAAGACCACCTGACAGAGAGAGCACAGCATGTACAAAACTACAGAGTGATGCACAGCATAAGAGATGAAGATACATAGTTGTGGCTACACGGTTATGTGTTACACCATCCAATGGAAGGATATCATTAAGGAGCTATGCAACAGAGTTGCATTTCTCAGCTACTTGATGATGGTGTGGAAGGTAGATTTCAGATATTCCATCCCACTTCTGAGTCTGGAGTAGGGGTGTAGCTGCTTTAGTTGGGGTGAAGCTTCAGAAGCTAGAGCTTCATCAGGTTCATTTGTTACCTGGAGATTTGCAATACATTAAGACTTCAGGGGACGCCTATACCCAGGGGCCATGGAAGGGCCAGCATGAATAATATCAACCAGTCAGAAAGCAAATGCACAAGGTGGGCATTTACTAATCCCTATGTATTTGATTCATGAAGATCAGGAGGGAGAAAGTCTGAAGGCACATGGAAGACTAAGTTGAAGCCTAAGATAACTATTCAGGTGTCAAGTACCTTCACTAGGGCGGTGGCAGGTGTAATAGAGAAAGAGTATGAATATTTTAGAAGCATTTGAATGTGGTTTCAGAAAGCTGGCTGACATTGAAAACAGGAAGTGAGTGAAGCAGATAATTTGTATGCTTTAGTGATAGATGGCATGATAATGTAGAATCAAAATAAACTGTGCGTATCCCTAATTTGTTCAATAAAAACAGGATTTTGTATTTAAACAAATTATTTGACTTGTCAGTAGAAATATAAACAACAATATAATTTATGAAGCTATTTTTTGCTTGCTATGCTTCAGCTCTACTTTTTAAAAATGCAGGAACTTAAAGTGAATAATTTGATAAATTCAGAAAGGTAGCCATAGTCAATAATGATTTTTATATGTTGCATGATAAGAGATGACAGCTGCCTTGTAAATTATATTTGCAGTGAAGTGGAAAAACACTGAATGAGTCACAAAAACGTGATTTATAATGTTGATAAAACTCCTTAATTTTCCATAAAATTCATTTGGTGTTACTTTCTTATAAATTTTAATAAACTCAAATAGCAGTGCTTATTGAATCTGCGTTGTAAATTCCAGCTGTTGCCCAACCACACAAATTGATGGTAACAGTCCACCTTGTAACTTTCTGTAGGAGAAGGAGTTTGGCTGAGTAGGTGTAAGTGAACCCAGTATTGGACCTGGGGTGGCAGTGTGGTGAGAGAGAAGTTCATTGCAAGAAACAGCCACACACATAATAGACATTTAGCTTTACACAACCAAATCTAGGTACACATTTGTTCCCAAAGTGCTTTATTAAATGAACCCACAAGTATCTCTTTTATAGTTGTTGCTTACAGGGATGTTTGATAACCTAAACCTACTTCTGTAGTTGTCTTTTTGCCTAAAGCACAAAGTCATCTCTTCATAGCATTTATGGCATTTATAATGTAACAAAATTCCTTTTTATCACAAAACTATGACTGTAGCAAGGATCTCTGTTTTATTTTTATTTCCATTTTACGGATGAGAAAAAATGAGTCTCTGGGGTTTAGTGAATTAATTTGCCAAGGTCATCAGGATTTGAATATAGGTTGATGGGTACTAAGTTCCTTTTCCCTCCCATTATATTTCTCTGTCTCGTACAACTTGCTTTTCACTGCCTCCACAATTTTGTTAAAGGGAGAAGGTTGATGCAACTTGCAACTTTCTAATGCTTCATTCTTTTCTGTATAGTTGGTTTTATCCCATTTTTGCTTTCAACAATACAGAATAAAGAAGTACAATAGATTTAGAGTCGTAACATTGAAAGGTGTTTGTTGTCATTATGACATTGTGTAACAATTGAACAACATCAGTCACACGTTTTAAGGGAAAATAATTTTTGTTTTTAATGCATCCATGCTGGTGGCTTTTCTTCTTTGTTCTCATGTATAGACGTGTCTTTTTGTGCTCTGCATCCCTTGTATAAAGCCTTCTATTAAAGCTTTCATAGCATTAGGGTAGAAGTCATTGTACATATTTTGTGTTTTATTTCTGTTGAAGCTCTCTATGGTCCTGTGATGATACTTCAGATAGACAAAAACAGAAAAAGATGTACTCAAGAAGTTAAATTTTACTAAATATGTGATATTTTGCAAGTTACCTAACTTTTGTGAGTTTTGGTTGTCACTTTCACTAAACCAAGACAATTATCAAATATCTTAGGGTTGTGATAAGGATTAAATGAGCCAATGATTTAAATAGATAGATGGATAGACAGATAGATAGATAGATAATAGATAGATAGAACTGAGAATGGTACTTTGTACTATAAATGAAGTATAGTCTAAGGAAAATAAAGGATGTATTTTTAATAAAATTAACATTTATTAAGCATGTTTTTTTTCATGTTGTATTACCTTTAATTCATTACAAACACTTTTACAAGCAGTGTTTGCAGTGATGTGATGTACAATTACATCACCTAGAGTTTATTTCACCCACTGCTTTGTTTGGCCGCCAGTCTCTTGCTTTCTCTTCAGCAAAGGGTGGCCCCATGGATACCCTTTTCCACGGGGAAGGGAAATTCATGGTTCTTTGCCTTTGCCAATAACAAACATGCTGGAGAGCCAGGTGGCAGAGCTATTGCCATTGGCTTCTTTCATGTGAATCACATCAAAAGAACCAGGGTGTCTCTCTCTGTTGGTTATCACGCCAATTCTTCCCAGGTTAGCACCTTCAGTCACCATACACATGTTACCAGTGTCAAACTTGATGAAATCAGTAATTTTGCCAGTCTCCAAATCAATCTGAGTGGTGTCGTTGACCTTGATGATGGGGTCAGGGTAGTAGATGTTGCGAGCATCATGGGTCACAGGTGAGAGATTCCTTTTGTGCCCACAAAGATCTTCTTCACTTTGAACAACTTGTACTTGGCCTCCTCAGGTGTAATATAATGAATGGCAAAGCGACCCCTGGTGTCATAGATCAGACAGAAATTCTCTCCAGTCTTGTCAATGCTGATGGCATCCATAAAACCAGCAGGGTAGGTTGTATCAGTTCGGACCTTGCCATCAGTCTCAATGAACCGCTGCATGCAGACATTCTTTACTTTACCTCCTGTTAGTGCACACTGGCGTCTGTTCCTTAAGAAAAGGATGAGAGGGAGACATTCTCTCGGCTTGTAGGGACTGGTAGGTGGCTGAGGAGCAAACACAACAGTTAGTTTATCCAGCATCCAAAGCTTTGGAGCTGCTACATGCTTCAGATGCTTCTTGGGACCATGAGTCATGGCTGGGCTAGGCACAGAAAGAGCAAGCATGTGTTTTTTATATGAAAGATCTACTCCAAGATTTTTATCTCCATTACTCTTATGTTAATATCCATAACCCTTTGAGACATGTATCTTATAATCTTTATTTTACTGAGGGTAAAACTGAGATTTGGTTTAGATAGTTGTTTTGCCACAGATCCTACAGCTATCAATGACTGAAGACAAAGTTAAAATCCATATTTTTCTGACTTTATTTTTAATTTACCTTTATATGTTAAGTGGGATTTATATAACCTAGTGTTTGATGTAGAGATGCTGGTTTATGGGGAAAACACACAGGTACTTAAAGTGATATAATTAGATATCAAAATGCCAGGAGCCTAGATGTATCTTAAAAAAATGTACATTCTAGTAAGTACTGTTATAATACTGTTATAGTAACAGTACTGTTAAGTACTGTTGTAATTCATCAAATTTCATAAAATAAAATGCCAAGAGCCACATTTTTCCTCTATTGATAATTCCTCTAAATGGTTATTATGGGATGCCATTGCTGTAGTTTAAGTATAGGGCCAAGCTGAGATGTGAATCAAAAAGATGTGGCAAGTTCTCTACCCTAAATAAGCTGTAGGCCATGTATAAGCATTTTGGTATATTTCTTCATTTTCTTCCTAAAAATGTTGGGAATATCATAAGATCAATGAAGCTCCCCAGTTTTGTGAGGTATGTTTGTCTCTATCTGTCCTTTGCTGTTATTCTTTGATCTACAGAAACACCACTAGTTAGTGCCAACGAATTATAAATCCAGGCTAGGTGTAAAGCTATGTCTGTCAGTTTCATGCTGGTAAATGATGGAATGCAGAATTAAAACGGGGGAGTGCGGAGAACAGTGGGCTCAGTCTCCCTGCTTTGCCGTGTAATAGCTGTGTGATTTCACGCAAGTTGTTTTCTCTCATGAGTCTTAGTTTCCATGAAACTGAAGGTCAGAAAGCTCCAGATTCATACCTCAGCTCTGTTTCTTTATAGCTTTTTACCTCAGACAAGGCCTTTGATTTGCCCTAAATCTCAGGTCTATCTTTGGTAAAAGAAAGTTAGTGTGAAAACTTGCTTCATAGAGTTGTGAGGATTAATCTAGGATAATATATGTAAAGTATTTGCATGTTTGGGTAGAACGTAACAAGTATTTAAAAATGTTAGCATTATTGAATACATACATTTCATTTTTCTCATCACTTAAATTTTTCTCACTCTGTGTCTAGCACTTTTCTAGTGTCTGAATGTAAGATTGATGTAATTGAAGGCTGTTGAGGATTAAATAATGCATGCAGACACACAAGACCTTGTATATAATAGATATTCAATAACTATTAGAAAATATGATACAATGATATATAATTAAACCAGATACACATAAAGGCATAATTTGAGTTAGCAATGAAGAGTGAGAACGATTTTTTTAAAATTAATTCATTCTTTAATTAATTTATTGTATTCAACAATGCTTATCACTAATTCTGTGCCTGACAGGGATTCTGTGCACCAAGGAGATAGCAAAGGTTAATAGAACTGCATTTCTTTCCTGAACATTAAAAGTCTTTATTCTAAAATCCAGGTGTCCCTGGATGAGTTTCAGAGAGTATATAAATTCTCTAAAAGAATATGCAAAAATGAGTATCATTATTTTCCAGGAAGAGCATCTGTCACTTTCATCAGCCCTTTTGTGGATGTCCACAGGAGATGTCAATACAGAGAATAGGGCAAACCCTAATCCTTAATTATAGTTTTGGCAGCACCATTGACCCTCAGCTGCCTAGACATAACTGGATTCCAATTTCAGATGCCTTCCCTGGTTGCTCTGTGACTTACATTGAACCTCAAATTCCACGTCTATAAAACTGAGACAGTGATACCTACCTCTCAGGCTCATCTCAGTAATGCATGTCAAAGCATTTTATGGTATCTGGCACTTTGTAGCTATTCAAGCAGTGGTTCCTCCGGTATTGGTGCATGCCCTAGAGACCAGCAAGATGCCTTCCTCACCAAAGAAATTCAATCACAGCTGATTGAGTGCTTGTCACTGATACAAATCCTCTGTTTTCAGAGACTAGTCACATACAAAAGTGATATAAAGGGTCAAAATATAAGCACAATTAATGAGCATCAAATCAGAAAATGCTTCTGGTCTCCACATAATAATTCATATGTATCATTTCACAAGTCTAACTTTGTTCCTGTGGTTACCTGTCACTTCACACATAATCCCTGTCACAAATTAATTGTGTGATATTGTGATTCACATCTCCCTATGCATCACAAAATCTAGCTTCCTGTGTGACAAAAGTGTGTGTCTATTCCTCAGATGTTTCTCACAGCAAGAGGATACATAGAGTTAGAGTTCTAGAGAAGCACCTCATAGGAATAAAAGGGACTGCTGAGAGCCACAGAAAGGTATACACATTCCAGAGGCAAATTAAATAATAAGAAGTAGTTGCCCTAAGAATCCTGAAACACTAATTCAAAAGAACCTATGCACCCCAATGTTCATAGCAGCACAATTTACAATAGCCAAGTGCTGGAAGCAACCTGAGTACCCATCAGTAAATGAATGGACCAAAAAACTATGGTACATTTACACAATGGAATGCTATGCAGAAGAAAGAAAGAAGGAGCTCCTACCCTTTGCTACAGCATGGATGGATCTGGAGAGCATTATGCTAAGTGAAATAAGTCAGACAGTGAAAAACAAATACCATATGATCTCACCTGTAAGTGGAACCTACTCAATGAAACAAACAAGCAAGCAAAATACAACCAGAGACATTGAAATAAAGAACAAACTAACAGTAACCAGAGTGGAAAGGGAAGAGAGATAATGGGGGCGGAAATAGGGGAAGCATCATCAAGGACCATGTATAAAGGACACATGGACAAAGCCAAAGGGGATAGGATTGAGGGTAGGAGGTGGGGGCATGGGGGAGTTTGGTGGGGGGGGGCAATGGATACAACTGTACTTTAATAATAATAAAGAAAAGAAAAGGAAAGGAAAGAAGAGAAAAGAAAAGCTACTAAGCATTTTACATAAATCCTGGAAGAAATCTTAAAGGATACTATGGTAGATCACTTTAATAATGGTCATAAAATAAATCATACTTCCTATTTTAAAAAATCCACAATAAATTAATCAAAATAAACTCTATAATTCACTTACTTGTTTACTAAAGAGATCTCCATTTTTCTCAAGCTACAAGTGTTTCATCTGCTTTAACTGTTATTAAAAGATAATAATTTAATCCATCTCTCAGGTTTCAAAATAATTTACCTTCTCTAGTATTCTTTCAGATTTAGAAGCAATTTTTCTTACCCAAGCCATGTTTGCACATTAATATTTAATGATGGAATTATTGCTTATGATTCTTCACATTTCCCTTGAGCTACTATAGAATACAATGCATGCCTATAGTTTGAAAGCTTTGTAATATAATTCAATTACAGGGACTAAACACAGATTGTGCTGTCCATGACCTTTATTTTTCTCAAGCCTTGGAAATAGACTTCTGAATTTTATATTTGTTGTTTAATAGTGTGTATAAAAACTACACCAAAAGCTGCTTCTTTCTCAACAACATTGCGGTCATAGTTAGTTAAATATTTAATGCCGCCAAGCACAAGACAGGGTGTGCAGTGAGCACGAACCTGACTATTAAACCATGATAATGGGTTTACATCCCTCGAGTCCCAGTGTGCTCTGTACAGATAACAGTAGATGAGGGAAAAGTCTCATTCAGATGCAAGTTTAAGTAGGAATGTGTCCTGCTGCATCCACTAAGATGAATTCTAGATCTCTGAATGCAATGTGTTTTTCAATATTGTGTACCATTTTACTAGTTTTCAGTCAAGCTGAAATATTAGGCATGAATTTGTATGATTGTTGATAATTCTGTTTTCTAGAGCAGCGATTTTCAACCAGTGTGCTGCAAGAATTTTTTTTTAATATTTTATTTATTTATTTTTTTTTAGAGAGAGGGGAAGGGAGGGAGAAAAAGAAGGAAAGAAACAGCAATGTATGGTTGCCTCTCACATGGCCCTCAACGGGGACCTGGCCTGCAACCCAGGCATGTGCCCTGACTGAGAATCGAACCTGGACCCTTTGGTTCCCAGCCCACGATCAATTCACTGAGTTACACCAGCCAGGGCATGCAAGAATTTTTAAAATATGCAATACCTGTTTATTTAGTCATGAGCACTGACCTTTTTTTCTTTAGATTATCAAATAAAAAAATCATAATAGTCAACAAAGCAATAGCTGTCTTGTGTGAATGCCTTATCTTGAACCACAAATATATCGGCCATATAATGGAGTTGCATCTTATTGGTCACGTTGCATAATAAGCTTCCATCTGATTGGTTAATTCTTGATACCAGAAATCCCTGTATACAAATATAAGCACTTGATTTTTTGAAATATTACTTTGGGGCAAAAAGGTTAGGTAATTACTATTATTATTTTGTTGTAAATCAATCAAAATTATACCTATTTTTTGTCAGATCAGCACAAAATATATTTTTTGGTGTGCTGCAGAATTTTAGCAATTAGTATATGCATGCTCTGAGATGAAAAAGGTTAAAAATCACTGATCTTGAGTGACATTTTGCAATATAATCCAAGTCTTGATAAGCTACTGAGTGCCTGATAAGTTTCCAGTAGTGATTTTCCATTAGTCCTCACATTTGTCCTTTGAAATTAGGACAACCTTTTTGTAATAGCAGCAAAATTCTGAAAGAAATAACTCTCTCCATAAGAAAATTAAGCCATTTTCTCTAGGGTGTATGTTTACACATGAAGTGAAAAGGCAATAAATATAGTAAATATAATTATAGGTATTCTGCCTTGTGAATCACATAGTATGCTTTTTTTTTTAAGTGGGGGGGGGTGCCCAAATGATTTTTTAAAATGTTTTATTTATTTATTTTTAGAGAAAGGGGAAGGGAAGGAGAAAGAGGAGAGAAACATCAATGTGTGGTTGCCTCTCACATGCCCCCTACTGGAGACCTGGCCTGCAACCCAGGCATGTGCTCTGGCTTGGAATCAAACCCGTGACCCTTTGGTTTGCAGGCTGGCACTCAGTCCACTGAGCCACACCAGCCAGGCCCAAATGATTTTTAAAGCTGAAATTATGGCTTTATTAGATCCAATACATTATTTGTGTTAGAAAATACTTTATATCTCAAAGGCATATAATGTACAACTCTATTGTGAGACAAACATAAAACAGAACTGGGATATCAATCTTTACCAATTGCATAAAGTTATTTAATATTTTTGATTTTTAGTTTCCTCATGTATAAAATGAAAACAATAATACCAATTTTTCTAAATTTGTTATGATCACACAATGTGATATACAGAAGGTGATTATTGAAATTCTTGACCCACCACAATCATTAAATGTCAGCTTACAAATATGTATAATACTTTATACAATTTGAAATCTCTCCCTAGGTTTTCTATTGCCTCCTTCATCTTCAATGTCAATCCAAGAAGTAAACTTGATAAAATCTTTACAGTTGATCTTAATAAATACTCAAAAGTTCTTGTTTCATTGTGATGTGTCCTCATAACAGATGTTTGAGGGAACGTTTACTGATATACTTTAGTCAGTATTGTTAAACAAGAAACTGCTAAGCTCAATCAGGTTTTTTTTTTCTCCCACTTTCTCTAATATCTGGGATGTTCCTGTTAGCTACAGGGCATAGTAGAGCAGCTGGACTTTCTGGACCATCTTCCTTAGCTCTCTGTCCCTATATCTCAGTTCCCACCATCCCATCTTATGGACCGAGCTCCTTACTCTCTTCGAGGCTACACTGCTACTGACTTGACCTACAACCTTCTTTTCTGATTCTGTTTTTCTTTCCAATCATGATCATGCACTCTGGTGGTGATGATGCAGTGGGAAACACAGTTAAAGTCCTGCTCTGAATTTTGGGGCGGACTCACCATCCATCTCGCAGTACAGAGAAAGACAAAGCCCATGTGCTACATCCTTCCGGAAGGCAGAGTGCAGGCCCACTCCAGAGAAGTGAAAGCAGTATTCGGGATGGTTAATGAAAAGAGTCTGGCACTGAGGTTAAATTGGGCAGAATTGATAAAGAAAGAGGCGGTTAAAAAGAAGTGAAGGATAATGCGAAGGAGTGGATAGTGGATCAGAATCAAGTTAATGAATGATAAATACAATATTTATTTTATTTATTTATATATTGTGTCTCTTCAGGATGAGAACTGGCCCTTAAAGGAATTGCATCAGGCTGGACTATAAGCAGCCTGGCTGTTGTGTTCATCAAAATTGTTACCATCATCTTTCCAACTCCATCATCATCACCATGGTTTCAGAAATATAGGAAAGGATATTAGTGTTACATTGAAATAATCAAGCAATAGGTTAAAGCAGAACCTAGTTATTATTGTACAATCTTTACTCAGCATGTTATTAATTGATTTGTTTTTACTGAGATATAATTCGCATAATATGAAATTTCACATAACAAAATATTCACATTTTAAAATGTACAGTTCAGCGATTTTCATCATCCCTTCTACTCCATGCCTTAGCAATCTAATTGATTTTTTTTTAATTTAGCCATGTATTAAAATTTTGTGGATCTGATTTTTAATGAAGATATACCAATCTGAATGTGTTAGTTTCTTAATGTTGCTATAACAAATTATGCCAAATTCAGTGGCTTAAAACCACACAAATTAATCTTACAGTTTTTGAGGTCTTACTAAACTAAAATCAAAGTACCAGCAGGTCTGCATTTCTCCTAGAAACTGTAGAGGGAATTAATTTCCTTGACTTTTTAAATTTCTAGAGGGCACCTGCATCCTTCGTTCATGGCCCCTTTTGTCACCTTCAAAGCCAGCAAGAGGATGTCTTCAAATTTTTCTTGGACTCTGAGCCTCTTGCCTCCATCTTTCACTTACAGTGATCCTTATGGTTACATTTGAGCCCGCCCAGGAAATCCAAGATAATATCTTCCTCTCAAGATCCTTAATCATACCTACAAAGTCCCTTCTGCCACAAAGGGCACACTCACAGGTTCTGGGAATTAGGACCTGGACATCTTTAGGGGACAGTGTTTTCATTCAGCCTACCATACTGAAATTCATACTAGTGTATTATATTATATTGCATGAATAATATCATCTAATGTATTTTAATGTTCAACGAGGTTCATCACCTGTATGAAATTTTCTTGAACACTTCTCTGGCTTTCCAGACTATGAAATTTAAAAACCCTCCTTACACTGCATGCTAATTTCTTCAGGGCTCACACTTTCACACTGTGTCAATCCTATCTGAAATGAATTCCTTTTACTGATTTTATATATATACACACATATATATGTATATCATATTAGTCATGAGTTTTGCCTATTTCATTGAAAATTTAAAAGTTTGTGGGGATAGCCATCTATCTTATTGATCCCTTCTTTCCTTTTCTCGCTCCTCCTCTCCCCACCCTTCTTCTTGTTCCCTAGCTCTTGAGATCCTGCAATCTCCAAATTCTTCTCTTTCTAAATGAACTGGAGAGTAGTTCATTTCTGAACAAATTCTGTTTTCAACCTTGAAAAAAATACATCACAGCCCATGAGAGCAAGGGGCCCTCATTGAAGCTGCTTCTGAGTTTGTCGAAACTGGCCATAGCTATAGCTGGCAAAATGATGCTTCTTCCAATTATAAACATAATACTGTAACTTATGTAAAGATCATTATCATAAATAATTCAAAGATAATGCTAAGTGTCTTCACTTATTTGAACACATTTGAGGTGAATATGTGCATAACATTATACTTCTTGGCATTGATCACTTGTTAATTTGGTTTGTTTAAGTACTCACTATTTACGAGGCATTTTATTAATTGCAAATCCAATAAAGAAAAAATAAAACATAAGGTCTTGATTTTATTGGCTCACAGTTTTGCTGATCTACTTTAATAATTGTCCATCCGTATCTTTGGTTTGGCTGTCACTTTCAGTGAAGCCCATTATGCTTGCCCATGTATAATGGTCAAGATAAATGTATAGCAGTTAGAATATGCAGGTTTGACATTACAATAAATGGTGTCCATTAACTTAATACCAGTTGCCATGGAACTAGTAGTATTGAAATAGATTTTTGAGAGATAAAAATGATTTCCTGAATAAGCTTAAAAGCATACATCTAGCAAAATGAAATCTCAGAAATGTTATGTTGGTTTTCTTTACATTCACAGTTTACATACACCTCAAAAAACTTTTGAAATGTCAGGAGCTATGTCTCTCATTTATTCTCTGTGCCTGGCATATAGTAACTGATAAACTTTAAATTTTTGTTCAATGACGAAATACCAATGCGTTTGACATTTGTATATCTGTCTGTGACTTTACTCTTACTATTAGCCTATATTAAGCTCTAGTTATCATGTTGAATCCTAATTATCTTATGTACTCCCTTACTAGACCAGGAGTTCAAAAAAAACATAGTGATTTTGACTTGCATATCTGTTAAAACCAGGGCTAAACTTAGAGCCTATCAAAGAGGGTTTGTTCAATGACTTCTTCTAGGCGGAAATGATGGACCTTTGGAGAAGCATCCTCAAGATAAAGAGTCAATAGAGACTTGGGGGTGAGGAGAGCTGTGCTCGGAGTGTTGATGCAAGCTGACTGATGCCGATTTGGCCACACCCAACTCCTGGGTTCTTTTTCTGGTATAGATGATGTTAGCTACTAAAGAAATTTCAGGAGAGAGTCAAGTACAAATGCAATTTTGATATCAAGTTATAATAAAAACAAGTCAAGCCAAATCCTTGCTTGCACACAGAAGTCCATTAAATAGAGACAATGATAAGCAATCAAACATAAAACAGTTTATGCCATCTATACTGCACTTTCAGTAAAGTCATGTAGTGTTCTTCATTCATCTGACCACCACTTGCTATGAAAAGTTGGGTGTGAACAAAACTAACTCCTGTAGCAGTCATTGGGTGATTACTAACTATAATTCTCCTTGAGTCTAGGCCAAGCGTAGATCACGGTAGGGTCAGACTGTGACCACTGTGAATGATGATACAGTTTACAGGACTCACTCAATTCTTATATTGTGATTGTGAAAAGAGAGGGGAATCTTACTAATGAATACGAGGTCTGTCCAGAACGTATCCCACCGTGTACTATGAAAAAATAGAGACATGTATTGAAGGAGATATAAGATACAAGAAACATTGTACGTAAGACAATGACACCTCCGCCCCCTTCAAAGTAGTCACCTTGGGACTTCACACAGTTCTCCTAGTGTCTCTCCCATGTTTCAAAACACTCTGAAAAATCCTTTGTTGTAATTGCCATCAGCTGCCCCAACATATTTCCCTGAATCTCATTGAAGGTCTGAAATCTCTTCCTTTTCAAAGGTGATTTTAGTTTTGGGGAAAGCCATAAGTCATTGGACACCAAATCTGGGCTATAGGGGAGTTGAGTCACCTGGGTGATTTGATGTTTCACCAAAAACTTCTTCACAAGATGTGATGCATGAGCAGGCACATTGTCATGATGAAGCTGCCAATCACCAGTTGCCCATAACTGCAACTGGCTGTTTTCATTCTATTATATCTCTCAACTGACAGAGAACGTTGAGGTAGTACTCCTTATTAATTGTTTTACTTAGAGCAATTGTACTCATGATGGACAACTGTGGAGAACAGTACCAATAAAATGCCATTTATAAAGATAGCATAAAGTGTATAAAACAAAGTGGAGTCACTCATGTCAACCAAGGTGGTTGTCCACCAGCCATGACACTTCGGTTCAAGAGGGAAACTACCTAACTCAGAGCAAACACATCTGGCAAGGAGACACAGCTAAGATATCTGCACATGCAATCAGAATAGCTATAGAGTGGGACCACCCATAGATAGGCTCCTGGGAAAATTCCACACTTGTCATCAGGGATGCCAAGCAGAACAGCTATGTACCATGCATAGGCTCCTGGGAAAATTCCCCACTCGCCATCAGGGGTGCCAAGACATTTATCAAAAGACCCAGAAGGATGGAGTACACCACTTCCAAGGCTCCAGACCACTGCTAAGATAGCTGAGCTCCACACACCAGAGTGCTGCTCCATGCCACACTGACTTCCCTTGGTATCGGCTGCTGGAGGCTCTGCCTGCTGGACTGGGGACTTTGTCTGCCTTACCACCCACCTGACCCTGGAGATCCTTCCTTGCAAGATGCTGACAACTCCCTTGCCCAGCATACAGTCTCCCAGACTTGGAGATTGAGACTCTGGGACTCAGGTTCATTATCCCCCATTGATTGCTCTGTGTGTGTGTGTGCTATATTTCTCTTAGAGTGTAAGTAGCATATTAATGTATGTTGATGTTCTACTTTGAGTAAACATGCATTTGGTAAAAGCTGAGTGAATAGCATAGTTGCCGTCTGTGACTCTTGTCCATTCCCTGGTGGGAGGCTGCTCAGCAGGCTCGTGACAACAACCTGTTCAACAGTCACAGTTAACATGGTCTTGATCTTGCTGCAACTTTGCCACACTTTCTTCACGTGTGAAGGACCAGGTGACTTCAGTTGGGACAACTGGGCCTTTGTTTCCAGATCATAGCTGTAGACCCATGATTCATCTCCAGTTATGACCTCCTTGAGGAAATTTGGTTCATTGGTAGTGGTTTATATCAAGTCATTAGCAACTACAGCACGATGTTCCTTCTGCTCTGGTAGCAGAAGCTGAGGAATGAATTTTGCCACTATCTCATACAAAGATCCTATGCCAAAATCTTGGACACAGTAGTTTTTGGAATTCTGGGATCAGCTTCTAGTTCTCACACTGTCAGTAGCCGATCTTTGTTGATTACAGCCTGTACATGTTCAATTCACAGGTGCTCTGCTTGTTGTAGGCCTTCCAGAACATAGATCACTTTCAAAAGATTCTTTACCATCTTTGAAGCATTTGTGCCACACTCATTGCATCATCCCCAAAGGCCTTTTGAATCATCCAAATAGTTTCTGTGGAAGAATATTCAAGCTTAAAGCAAAATTTGATGCAGATTTGTTGCTCTACTTGCTCAGTCATTTTTAATGCAATGGCCACAGGATATACATGTGTGGTACACACAGTATTCAACAGCATCTACCATCCCCACTGACTAGTACAGTGAAGTTATCATTGTTCACTCATGTGCATTCTAGTCCATTCTCCCTGGCTGTCGGGTTACATCAATGTTACACAATCATTCTCATTATGGGACATAAAGGAAAGAATAAACAAATGGGACCTTATCAAAATAAAGAGCTTCTGTGGGGCTAAAGAAAACAGTATTAAAATAAAAAGAGAACCAACAGTATGGGAAAACATATTTGCCAATGATACCTCAGACAAGGGTTTGATTTCCAAAATATATACAGAACTCATACGACTCCATTCCAGGAAGACAAAAAACCCAATTAAAAATTAGGCAAAAGACATGAACAGATGCTTCTCGAAAGAGAACATACAGAGGGCCCATAGACATATGAAAAGATGCTCAACATCATTAGCCATCAGAGAGATGCAAATTAAAACCACAATGAGATACCACCTCACACCAGTCAGAATGGCCATCATCAACAAAGCAACAGATAACTGTTGGAGGGGATGTGGAGAAAAGGGAACCCTACTACACTGTTGGTGGGAATGCAGACTGGTGCAACCACTGTGGAAAACAGTATGGAATTTCCTCAGAAAACTAAAAATGGAACTGCCTTTTGACCCAGCAATTCCACTACTGGGATTATACCCTAAGAACCCTGAAACACCAATTCAAAAGAACCTATGCATTCCAATGTTCATAGCAGCACAATTCACAATAGCCAAGTGCTGGAAACAACCTAAGTGCCCATCTACAAATGAATGGATCAAGAAACTATGGTACATTTACACAATGGGATTCTACACAGCAGAGAGGAAGAAGGAGCTTATACCCTTTGCAAAGCATGGATGGAACTGGAGAGCATTATGCTAAGTGAAGTAAGCCAGGCGGTGAGGGACAAATACCATATGATCTCACCTTTAACCAGAACATCATCAACAAAAGCAAAAAACAAGCAAAACTTAACCAGAGACATTGAAATTAAGAACAATCTAACAATAGCCAGAGGGGAGGAGGGAGAGGACAATGGGAAGAAGGGTTTTCAGGAACCACTGTAGAGGACACATGGACAGAACCAAGGGTGGAGAGGGAGGCAGGGAAGGAAGGTGGGATTGGAGGGGGAGGGGGGGAGAGTATGCAGCCAACTATAATTGAACAACAATAAAGTAAAAAAGAAAAAAAAATGCTGCTCTTTTTCCAGACAGACCTTGTATGTGCAAATCTGCATATCTAAATACCTCTAATTTCACTATGAGAGCCTACTTCTAATAGTCATCGTGCTAATTAACAAGCCCCTAGTTTCACCAGTGCAAATTCATGTTTGGCTTTCATCAGGTTAACTACCCAAACCTCAGGTGATGATGGACAGATGAATAAAAGAGGCCCCTATAGCGGACTCTGGAAGATGGTCTTTCTGAAGTAATGCTAAGTGAACACCACAGAATGTGGTTTTCTGATTAGGTAACAGATTTAGATCTTTAGCACACTTATGATATCACATCATTAATGTTAAATTTGACATATATACACACACACAGATGTGTAAGCTTGTATGTGTATGTGTGTAAAATCAACTCTACTGTATTCATTCTCTTTCAGGGGCCATTAGGGCTTGTTGTGACTTAGGTGGTTTTAGTAGGTTCTCCAAAAATAATCCACCTTTCAGGAAGTCTTCTCTCTAATCCCATCAAAATGTTCTTTTTATCTCATCTTTAATTCCATAATTACTTGTAGAAATTTTGTATGAAATAATTCAGATTTATGTAGTTGTTATACTGTAATTAATAGACCTTTTTCATGTGGTATTTTTCCTTCCAAATAATTCGTAAACTAGTCCAGAGAAAGGATTATATTTTTTCTGTTTTCATTTGCTCATTCATCGCTTTCACAAATATTGAGCAACACTGAGCTAGGTTCTTTTCATTCTCTCTTTTGTATTTTCATGCCCACATATAACTCGGCTCAATACACAGAGCATACATTGTAAATATTGATTGATTGAAAAAGACGCTATTATGAGACCATCATTATTGAAGTTTGCAAGTTTCTTCTCCTAATTTCAAAATGCTTTTTTCATTTTAGATCACCTCAGGGAGCTGTCTCACAGCATCAATCTTATCGATTCTCCCTGCATGGGGTGAAGAAACCACCAGATCAGGTATGTCTTCCAGCACCCAAACGTACACACTCAAAATTAAATACATCTAATGCACTTCAAAGTGAAACTTTAAAAATATTCTTACAATAGAACTTTAGGCAATTGATTTTAGAAATTACTAGAAGTAAGGACCAATTTTTTTCTACTACAAGATCTCTTTTGTGAAAAAGAAACTATTTATACAAGTACTTGTTAAAGCTTCTGCATTGCAATTTGCTCCACCTACTAATTACCCCATCAACACATATTCTGTCTAAATGTCTTTAGTCACAGTCCTTCTAATGTAATCTGGGTGTTCATTGTTCTTCTGTTTGATATGCACTGGAAGCTCACAGCATCTTACTCTAATCAGTATTTGAATGCATTGTCTGTTGAAATGAAAGTAACAATGATTAGCAGGGCAGATGTTTCCCTTGAATGTGAAAGTGGAGGGGTTAAAACCACAAATTAAAATGAATGCTCACAGTCTTTGCCTACATTTTTCAAGATGATGGGGTACAAATTTTTGTGAACTGGTTTTCAGGTACTGGTCAACTTATAAAGGCCTGCAAAATAGATGGTATTTGGAAATAGCTACACTGTCCACCTTGGAGAATAGGCACAGAACTATAATGTGTTGGTACAATAAAATGACATTTGCCTTTAAGGATGGTGATTTTGACAAAGACTGGGAGAAACATGGCAATGGAGAACAGAACAATCAGAATCTCATGCCAGGCACATCAGTGCATCAGTATACTAATAGACAGAAGAGTCTATGAGTGGATTATTATCATTCATTATTTATTCTCATTAACATTAGACATTTACCTGCTTGCTGGCTGAAAATGCTATAATATCAGTTGTTTATGACAGTTTATTGTCAAAAATATAAAGATTTATAGGAGTTAACTGATTTCTCTCATATTGGTCATATTTACCTTTTGTTTCTTCATATGTTCCTTCCTTAGTATTTTTCATTGGGATTTCTAATTTATGAAGTCATGAGAAAAATATCAAAATATAATGTATGTATCAATGAAGTGCTATTTATTTCACAGTTGAGGAAAGAACTGAGGCCAGCATGATTCCCATTTGTTTGTTTCTTTGTAAAAACAACATTATAATTTATCTGTTTTATTTAAATGAAGTTTTTAGTGATCGACCTTCACAAACACTTGCTGGGAATATGTAATGAATAAAGCTGCAGAACACAGATGACTGGGTTGGACTGAGGTTGAGTGCCTAGATGTCTAATGTCACAGGGGAGAACAACAGGTCAACCTGAAGACCCCCAATTTATGATTTGAGTTATCGGCACTTCAAGAGTGATATCCTATTGACTTCTGACTACAACCATCTCAATCATCAGGCCAATTTGGAGTAGCCCCTCCTGCAGTGCCCCCCCCCCTTTATTTGGTCTGAATTACTTAAATAGTTAATAAGAAGCCAGAGGAGTGCCTCTGGGCTGGAGCTATTCCTCTGACTATGGACCTGCTCAGATTTTGTATAAAATTACTATCTAGGTCTCTTTAGATTATGGGTCCAATCTGCTCCTTCAAGCTTTAATCACATAGAATAAAGAGGTTCAAGATGAACATCTTTGGAATGAAAGCCCATGATTAAGAGGTTGTTAGTCTTCCTGCTCGAGAAGTGAGCGCTATATTTGGATTTCTGTGTCTCATGATGCCTCCCCTACGCCACATCTCACTCCCTCACCCCCACACGCTTATCACGGTTTGGGACCAAGGTCTTTACTGTGCCTGCACATAGTGTTTCATAGTTCCTAAGACTGTCTGCATGACTCCAGGCAAATCATTTAAACCCTCCTTTTTTCTTTTTTAAAATATATTTTATTGATTATGCTATTACAGTTGTCCCATTTTTTCTCCCCTTTATTACCCTCCACCCTGTACCCCCTTTTTCACCCGCATTCCTTGACCTTAATTCATGTCCATAGGTCATACATATACATTCTTTGGCTTCTCCATTTCCCATACTATTCTTAATCTCCCCCCATCTATTTTCTACCTACCATTTATGCTTCTTATTCCCTGTACCTTTTCCCCCATTCTCCCTGCTCCCCTTCCCCAATGATAACCCTCCTTGTGATTGCCATATCTATGATTCTGTTCCTACTCTGGTTGTTTGCTTAGTTTGTTTTTGGTTTTTTTTTAGGTTCAATTGTTGATAGTTGTGAGTTTATGGTCATTTTACTGTTCATAGTTTTGATCATTTTTTTCTTAGATAAGTTCCTTTACCTTTCATATAATAATAGCTTGGTGATGATGAATTCCTTTAACTTGACCTCATCTGGGAGGCACTTTATCTGCCCTTCCATTCTATATGATAGCTTTGCTGGATAGAGTAATCTTGGTTGTAGGTCCTTGCCTTTCATGACTTTGTACACTTCTTTCCAGCCCCTTCTTGCCTATAAGGTTTCTTTTGAGAAATCAGCTGATAGTCTTATAGGATCTCCTTTGTAGGTTACTGTCTCCTTTTTTCTTGCTGTTTTTAAGATTCTCTCCTTATCCTTAATCTTGGGCAATGTAATTATGATGTGCCTTGGTGTGTGCATCCTTGAGCCCAACTTCTTTGGGACTCTCTGAGCCTCCTGGACTTCCTGGAAGTCTATTTCCTTTGCCAGATTAAGGAAGTTCTCCTTCATTATGTTTTCAAATAAGTTTCCAATTTCTTGCTTGTCTTCTTCTTCTGGCACCCCTATGATTTAGATGTTGGAGCATTTAAAGTTGTCCCAGAGGTTCCTAAGCCTCTCCTCATTTTTTTTTTTTGAATTCTTGTTTCTTCATTCTGTTCTAGCTGAATGTTTATATCTTCCTTCTGGCCCACACCATTGATTTGAGTCCCAGTTTCCTTCCTGTCACTGTTGGTTCCCTGTACATTTTCCTTTATTTCACTTTTCATAGCCTTCACTTTTACCTATTTTGCAATCGTACTCAACCATTTCTGTAAGCATCCTGATTACCAGTGTTTTTAACTCTGCATCTGATAGGTTGGCTATATCTTCCTTGCTGTTTGTATTTTTTTATGGAACACTGATCTGTTCTTTCATTTTGGGCCATATTTTTCTGTCTCAGCAGGACTGTTATATAGTAAGGGGAAGAGCTTTAGGTATTTGACAAGGTGGGGCAACCCATGTCACTGCATTGTGGCTCTGTATATGGGGGAGGGTCTGAGAGGGAACAGCGCCACTTGCTCAGCTCTTGGGCTGGCTTTCCGTCATTTTCACTGCTACCTACAAGCAAATGGGGCCATTCTGGTGCTGATTCCCAGGTGGCTGAATTTGTGTACATTCTAGGACCCTGTCTGTGGATTTCTCCAATGAATTCTCCTGTGAGGCTGGGAGTTTTTCCTGCTGCCCCAACCCCACAGGCTTTTTTCAGTCAGAAGTTTCGAGGCTTTATTTTCTCGAGCTGGAGCCCTAGGTTGCACAGTCTGTCCCACTCCCTCGTTGTTCCTCCTGGTTTATCCACACACAAATGTGTGACCGCCTGCTCCACCAGCCACTGCCTTGCCAAAAGTCGTCTGCACCCCAGCTGCCTTCCTCCTCGCCTCCTACCAGTTGGACGAATGTTTCTTTAACTCCTTGGTTGTTGGACCCCAGTACAGGTCAATTTTCTGGCAGTTCTGGTTATTTTTTGTTTTTAAATTTGTTGTTGTCCTTTTGGTTGTACGATGATGCAAAATGTATATACCTGCACCTCCATCTTGGCCGGAAGTACCCTCCTTTTTTCTATTCACTGGATGAAATACTTCTGTTGGAGAAGGCTAGCTCCTCTCTCATAAGGATTAGATATCTTTGTTTTTTCTTTCTCTTTTTATTGTTTGTGTATCAGACAAAGAAATACATATCTCTCTCTCTCTCTACACACACACACACATACACACACACACACACACATACATATATATTTGGTTACCCTGTCTGACAACTATCTGGTCATTTTGTCTTTTTATAGCATAAATAGAACATAAACCTCAGAGACAAGTGGATTTAGGATCACATTCCACTGTCATCTTTTACTAGCTGTGATTCATGAGAAAGTTAACCTCTCTTTGCTACAGTTGCTGCATTTGCAGGTGAAAAACAATGATATTATCTAACAGGTGTTTTCCACCAAGGATTTAACTAGGTTATACATTTCAAACACTTAGTATATGGGTAGCACAAAGGAAGCACTCAAAAATGTTAACTGTATCATGGAATTGCTTTGATTATTAATCAGAGTGATATATATCATATAGAGAGAGACAGAGTCACCGTGTGGAAAAAGATTGGCTTATCTGTTTACACATAATTTTAGTACAAAAAAATCTTAACACTAAAATGCACTGAAGATAGCTTAAAATTTGAAGATATGCACTGCCTGAGGTTGATTATCATTATAAATACAGAAAGCTAGGAGTACAAAATGTTCTATACAGTATCTGAGAAAGCCAACATAAAAGAGACCACGGATATCATCTAGTCCAAAGAATTTTAAAGACTAGTTTGTTTGGATTTGTCTTACTTGATTTGGTTCGGTTTCTTAAGTCAAAGTACACTATATGTAAAAGTTACATAAGGACAGCTGATGCACTGGGGGAAGGGAGAGGCTCAGATTCTCATCCATACAGCTTTGCCAGGATACCATGCATGGGTTTACTCTGAAGATCCTGCCACCACCCCCCACTGCCACCACACACACAGTGCTTAGAGAACACAATTTCAAAAAACAGTGACCTACTCCAGTCTTTTACATTTTAGGATGAAGAAACGGAAGGCAGGTTTAGTAAAGAGACCTGCACAAAGCAAGGAAAACATAACCAGAGACAGTGATATTAAGAACAATCTGATAGTGGCCAGAGAGGAGGGGGAGGGGCCAATAGGGAGAGGGGTTTTCAGGAACCACTATGGAGGACACATGGACAGAACCAAGGGGGAGGAGGGAGGCAGGGAACGGAGGTGGGGCTGGAGGGGGAGGGGTACGGGAGGGGAGAGGATGCGGACAAGTGTAATTGAAAAAACTGTAAAGTAAGTATAAAAAAATAAATAAATAAATAAATAAATTAAAAAAAAAGAGAGATCTGCACAAAGTCACGCAATGAGGCAAGGACAAGTCCGGGTAGGCTGACTCCAGTCCCTTGGATCATGTTGACTCCTCCATGGACCACATTGAAGTTCAGCCCAGCGATAGCTGTGGGGAATGTGTTCTCCCCTCCTTTTAGCCAATCGTAACATTTTGGGTTGCACATGTCAACTCCCAACATCAGCGTAACTTCATAGAAAGAGATTTGGGGGCCCTCCCCAGACCACTTGAATCAAAAGCTCTGGTGGAGGACCCAGCAACTCGTGGGTTACAAGCCTGCCAGGGGATTCTGACATTTGTGAAAATGTGAAAACCTCTATGTTAAAGATATTATTTGGGAATTAGCTCCATCCATCTGTGAAATAATTTTCAATTCATGGCTTACCTACCAATGTGCAAAAACCATTATGAAGCTACATAAAATTCTACAAAAAAATGACTAGAGAGGGAAAAATTAAACTAAAATTTGCTGAATCCCTACCATGGACCAAGCAGTCTTTGATTTCTATTTAATCCTTATCTTATTTAATCCTTATAGCAGCATTCTGAAGTATGTATTATTATCTGAACTTTGATGGTAATATTAGACTCAGAATATATAACTTATCGGTCAATAAGCTCATTCAGCTGGAAGTTGCTGAGCTAGGATTTGAACCCAGATGTAGCTGACTCCAAAGCTTTAAATCTTCCCATTATGAATTGAAACTACTGGGCTACTGAAATAGCTACACCCTTTCTACTCTTTTTTATTATACATGCATCCATTTGACTATCAATGCCCAAATTTTTATATATCTGCCTTCCTATGACAAGCTAATATATATGTACATACTTTTATTTTTTTCTGTACCATTTTATGTAAGACATAAATATAGCTCCAGTGTGTCCTGTTTGGGGGCATCTAAAACGTTTCTGAAGATAAATCATCACCTTAGATATTATGTAAATAAAATCATGTAAGTATTATGTAAATGTAATTACATATAGAAGTAATTACAGGTATATGCACTGCAAACTTTGGAACTGTAATACAGGAAATTATGAGAGAGGGTAATTATATATCATGTTTCCTAAAGGTTCAACATCAAGGAGAAATTCATCAATTTGTATAACTAAAAAAGGCATTAAATATCTTCTTGTGTTCTGCAGAAGCTGCGGTGAATGAGTGGTCTGATTAGGGGAATGGAGAATGAGGAGGTACTGTGAACTTGGAGGAAGTTTCTATTATGGAAGCAGTTCAGATCTAGAGCTCTCAACATTACATGACAATGACAGGCCTTGCTGATCTCTACTGGAGATTGGTTTTCAGTGGCTAGGGAGGAAAGTTCCCCTTGTCCTGTCCACATTCTAGGGTACTGACTGTAAGAGCATCAGCTGTATAGTCTAGTACCTGGTAAAGTTCTGGAAGATTGAAACTGATGGGACAAAACAAATATAATCTAAGGAAACAAATATACAGAGTATAGCAAAGATGTGGGTGCAGTCTTAGTATTTCAGGATGTGTATCACATATTGTATCTGAAGGGTAATATGGAATATATACATAGAAGAAAAGACCAGAAGTCAGAAATTAATGAGATCAGATGTGGAAGCAGAGCAAAGCAGGAAGTTCAGGTACTCAAGTTTATTAGAGACGATAATATTTGAGAACCAGAGCAGCTAGGTTTGAAAGTCAGGGTCTGAGAACATCTTCTTTTTTCTAGGACAAAGGTAGCAGTAAATCACTCGTCACTCACATGTTCTATCCAAGACCAAACTCTATTCATTTTTTTAGTAAACATTTATCCAATTCTTTTTCTTCTCCGTATCTCCACTATTCTCATACCCCATGTTACCATTATCTCTTGCTTGAATGATTGCAATTGCCTCCTAACTGGTCGCCTCAATGATACTTATTCTCTCCACAATCTGTTTTCCATATTGCAGCCAAAATGATTAATCCTCCAATCACTCCCCATGGCTTTTAGGAAAAACATTAAAGTTCTTAACGTGATCTACAAGACTCTGCAAGCTATTATGCCCTCTTGCTTCTGCAGTCTTATCTGATGATTCTCTCAGGGCTGCTCTCTCTGCAACTCAACATTTTCCATTTTCAGTTCCTCTGGGTGGTAAAAATTTTAAGGTTCATTCTGCAAAGAAAGCTCTCTCCACTTCCCTGCTCTCTTTTAGATTCTATAGGTCTCAATTCAAATATTGTTTTACCAGGAATATCTTCCTTGGCAACTTCTCCCTGACATACACAGATGTGCACACAGAGGCATACGGCATATGCAGACACACACACTTGGTTCTGATCCCCTATTGTGTTTCCTCATAGCTCTCCAGTTGGTTCTTCACAGCACTGACTAGTTTGCAAAAGTGTATATTTATGTGTGAATTTAAATAAATGCCTGGCCCTTGTGCTAAACGTAATGTACATGAAAACAGGAACCACATCTCTTTGATTATAGCTGCAATCTACTACCTTGACCAGTGGCTGGTTTAAATGGTTTGCTATGAAAACTCTTTTTAGATATGACACCAAAAGTGTAAGTGATAAAAGAAAAACAGTAAATGGAACATCACAAAAATATAAATGCCTGTATTGTAAATAATATTGTCAATTAAGTGAAAAGAAAACTCACTGAATGAGACAAAAATTTGAAAATCATATATGTGATAGGGGACCTGTATTCAGAATGTATAAGTAACTATTGTAGCTCAATAAAAAAAGATAAATAACCTCTCCCAAATGGGAAAAGACTATGAAGGCATTGCTACAATGATGATATACAAATGATCAATGAGCACATGATAAAACATACAATATTACCTATTAGGGAAATGAAAATCAAAACCACAATGTGATGTTACTTTATGCCCACTAGGCTGACTATAATGAATTTAAGGATAATAACAAGTGTTGGCAAGGATATGTACAAACTGAGATCCTCATACATTGCTGGTAGAAATGTAGAATGGTACAACTGCTTTACAAAATACTTTGGCAGGTCTTCAAAATGTTAAACACAGAATTAATATGTCTAGTAGTCCTAGAAATTTCACTTCTAGTTATATAAACCCCTCAAATTCAAACTACGTCTTAACACTAAACTATACAAAAACATTCATTATAGCAGTGTTTATAAATGGCCAAAAGTGGAAACACCTCAAATTTCCATCAACTGGTGAAGGGGTGAACAAAATGTGCTATACTATACAATGGAATATTAGTCAGCAATGCAAGGGAGGAAGCAGATGCAAGTACAACATGGAGTAAGCACCCTTGCAAACGCAAAGTACTCCAGTCAGAAAAGACCATAACAGACCAGCAAGGGTCTTGATTTTATTTATTTGAAATCTCCATAATAGATAAATACAAGAGACAGAAGGTAAATCAGTGTTTGCCTAAGAGTAAGTAGGAAAAGCATTGGGAGTGAATAGGGAATGACTGGTAATGTACACCGGGTTTCTTTTTCGTTCAGTACTGAAATAGTGTATAACATAGATGCGGTGAGGGTTGCACAACTTTATGAATATACTAAACTAAGTCATTGATTATATAGTTTAAATAGATAAATTGTATCATATGAGAGTTATATTTCAGTAAATCCATTAAAAATTTTGTCACGACATGAAAAATTTTTTTAATATTGAATGTATGGGTACAGTATTTTCTCTGAATGATCAAAAATTATTAACATACCCCACACCACAGAAAGAAGTGCAAAATATCAGAAATGGTAGTTACATGGGTAAATATAAAAAGTCTTATATTTTAAAATATTTTAAAGATAATTAGTTTTTTAAAAAATATTAACACTATATTGTGAATTTTATAACATAAACAGAAATAAAATGTATCAAAATAATAGTGAAAGGCCAGGGGGAAGAAATGGAAATAATATTATTATAAGTTTTTTTTTAATTATATATGAAGTTGTATCATAGCACTTGAAGGTAGAATGTAATAAGTCAAAGATGTATACTATAAACTCTAAAGCAACTACTAAAATAATAAAGCAGAGGTACAGTTTTAAAAGGAGGTAAAATCAATTTTTAAAAATATTTAGTTAATACAAAAGAAAGCATAATAGGAGAAAAAGCTACAAAGAGTGTATGGAAAAATAGTTTCTAAAAAGGCATAATGGTAGATTTAAAGCCAATTTTATCAATAATCTTATTAAATATAAAGAAATAAGTGCCCCAATTAAAACTAAGAGATTGTGAGAATGGGTAGAAACAATTTACCAACTAGTAACATACATTAAATATAGAGAAACAAATAGGTTAAAAGTAAAAAAAAGTGGGGAGGAAGCATAGATTATGCTAACAGTAAGCAAAAGAAAGATGTAATATATATCAAACAAAGCAGATTTTAGGCAAATAATATTACCAGGAATAAATAGGGTTATTCATAATTTTAAAAGTCTCATCTCAAAGTGGAAATAACAATCCTAAATCATTATGCACCTAATATCAGAGACTTAAAGTATATAAAGCAAAATACATTAAAATTTCAAGTAGAAACCCATAAATCTATAATCATAGGTAGAACTTTAACACCTTTCTCTTATAACACATAGAAAAAGTCAAACAAGATAATCAGTATGGGTATAGATGACTTGAACCATGCTAAAATTCAATTTAGCCTAAATAACATTATAGAATATTCTTCTCAACTGGAGCAGAATATATATTCTTTTCAAGTACGCATAGAACATTTGGCAAGATAGATGACATTCTAACCATAACATATTTCAATAATTTTTTAAAATTTACTTTAACTTTTTCCAAATACAGTTGACATTCAATATTATATAAAATAATTAAAGTCATACATATTTACTAGAACCATAATAAAATTAAATTAGAAATATAACAAAAGATATCTGGAAAATCCCTAAATTTTCAAAACTAAATACCAACTTTCTAAATAACCCATGCCCCAAGGAAGAAACCAAGAGGGAAATTGGAAAGTATTTTTGAACTGGATGAAAATGAAAACAAAACATATCAAAATCTGTGAGATTTAGGTAAGACAAAAGTTAAAAGATATTTTAAAGCACTAAATGCCTATCTTAGAACTTGAGAAAACTCACATGAAGGACCTTAGCCTCTAGTTTAAGAAACGAATCAAATGCGAGTAAGTGAAATGCAAGGGAAGCAGAAAACACACATAAACATTCAATGCAGTCTCCCTCAGTAAAGCAGAAGGCAGACAAATACTCGAGAAAATCAATGAACCCAAAATCTTATTCTTTGAAAAGATCAATAAAACGGATAAATATCTAGCTAGATGTATCTACAATAAAAACAGAATAGACACATATTACCAATATATGAGTAAAGAATGTGAAAGGTAAATATTACAGCAACTTTATAACAATAAATTCCACAACTCAGATAAAATGAACAAGTCTCTTGAAAGACACAAAGTACCAAAGCTCAATGTGTTAGGTTGAATAGTGTCTTGCTAATTAGAGTCTTTGTAGATGTAATTAGTTAAGGATCTTGAGATGAAATCTTCTTGAGTTTAGAGTGGACTTTAAATCTAATGTTTTGGTCTTTATAAGAAAAAAAGAGGAAATTTTACACACAGAAAGATACAGGGAAGAAAGACATGTTGAAGACTAAGGCAGAGAGGAGACAGTTCCATTGCCACAAACCAAGGAATGCCAGAAACTACTAAAAGTCGGAGGAGACAAAGAGTTCTCTCCAGAGCTTTCAGGGGATGTTTGGCCCTGCTGAAATCTTGATTCCATACTTCTGACTAGAAGAAGTGTGAGAAAATGAATGCCTGTGGTTTTAAAACACCCATTTTGTGGTAATGTTAACGGTGGAGTTAGACCTGGGTTCTTGAGTTTGGCTAAGAAAGAATTTAGAGCCAAGAACTCTAATGCAAGAAGTTTATTTAGTCATAGAGGTAGAAGACATGAGCCAGCTATGCTGTGTGGACTTAGGAAACAAGTTACAGAGGCAAAAGAAGGGTCCTTGGAGCTTAGGAGAAAGAAAGCAAAGGTACATGCCTGAGAGAGAAGTCACAGGGGTGCTGAGAGAGAGAGAATGTGCACTGGGTCCCTAGTCTTAAGGGTTTTTATCTTTTTTTTTTTTCCAAAGTTGGGAATTATAGAGAAGTTCTCAGGGGAGGATCTTAATAGAATAATCATGAGCTTTCCAGATTTGTCTTTTCAGAATCATGGTCTCTACTGATTGGTCAGTGCTAGGCGAGTGGATCATCAGTCATTGCATCTGGCTCTGGTGTCAGCCATGGCAGTGCTTTGTCCCGTGTAGCTGCTTTTGGGGGCCTGGAGCTAAAACACAGTGGAGGCCTAGATGTTATCTCTAGTTTGACCAAACCTTTGTCTCTGTGATAAGCAGATCCAAGGCTCTTTTCCTAAGATTATTTGATGCTGATCAGAACCTCATTGACCTGAAGGCTTAATGCTTAAGGGAGTGGTCATGCAAGGGCTTGTGTGAGGCTACTCTTGGCCCCTTTGTTCCTCCTATAAGTGGATTTCAACCATATGACTAGGGACATGCTAGGGGAGGAAAGGTGTCTCTGAAGGTGAGGTCCTAACCTATAATAGTTTTTCTCTCCAGTTTTGCCCATCGTAGAGCACCTGGGACTTTCTGCCCTGGTGACATTCAGTACCTAGCCCATTGCCCTGCTCTGCTCCTGCCTCACTGCCTAGTCTATCAGTAATTTGCTGCGGCTTCCCTAAGAAACTATTATTCTATTATCCTCACTCAAGAAAAAAATACATCAATTAAGTGATGCTGTAACTGTTAGGTAAGTTGAATTTTTAGTTATAACCTTCCCACAAAGAAATTTCCTGGTCAAGAGGGCTTGACTTGTAAATTCCACCAAACATGAAAGGAGAAATATCAATTCTATACAAAATCTTACAGAAAATTGAAGAGCTATGTTTGTCAATGAATTGTTTGAGGTAAATGTTAACTTAATACTAAACTGGACCAAAGCATTACTATTGAACTAATATCTATGATGAACACAGATGAACAAATTCTTTAAAATTTAGCAAATGTAATTCAACAATATATAAAAATGATAATATGTGATAGGCAGTTTGAATTTATTACAGGAATTCAAGGCTGACTTATCAGTAAACTACATGATAATCTCCATAGAGGCAGAAAAAGTATTTGAAAACCTTCAACACATATTTCTGATAAAAACTCTTATTAAACTTGGACCAAAAGGAGACTTCCTTAACCTATGAAACCTGCGAAGGGGCAGAGAATGGTGAAAAATGAAGTATTTCCCCCTAAAGTCGGGAACAAGATAAAAATATCTGGCCTTGACATTTTTATTCAACACACTGCTGAAGGTTCTAGTATATACAATTAAAGATAGAGAGAGAAAGAGAGCGAGAGAGGGAGAGGGATAGAGAGAAAATATATCCAAAATGAAATTAAAAATAAAACTGTCTGTATTTGCAAATGGCATGATTATGTATCTAATGAATCATACAGAAGGTACAAAAAGCTACTAGAGCTAACTAACTAAGTTTAGTAAGTTAAGGATACAATTGAAAAATTGAAATTTAATTTTAACCCACCATTTAAAATATGAGGAGAGACAACCCCCCAAAATGGAATTATCTTCAGGAGGGTGGGCCCCTTGAAGAACAGGGTTCTCCACTAGGAACCCATCTGTAGCAGTGTACCAGCTGGTATTGTTGTGAGAAGCTGCATTCAGCTTCAGTGAATTTTTTTTAATACTCTTTCAATGTGTTTGCCCATTTTGTGATGGGAGATTTACAAGCATACCTGCCCAAATCATGCTGAGTGTTCGGCAGTTTTTGACCAAAAAACAGCATGACCCTCATCCCCCATCTTTCCTATTCACCTGGTCTCACCCTGAGCAACTTTTTTTGTGTCCTCGGGAGAAAGCATCCTCAAAGGGAAATGTTTTGCTGATGTGGGAGAGGTGAAACAAAAGACAGCAGAAGCACTAAAAGGCATCACAATCGACAAGTTCAAAATTGTTTTGAGCAGTGGAAAAAACATCTTAAAGATGCACTGCATCAAATGAGGAGTGCTTTGAAGGTGAATGAAGTTTAAACATGTAAGAATAAATACACAAAATTTTAATAAATAAATTCCTAATTTTGGTCCCCCTTTGTAGTATTAAAAATGTGAAATGCTAAGGAATAAAACTGACGGGTGTGTAAGACTTGTACTCTGAAAACAGACAAGAAAAAAAACATTGCCAAAATATTTTAAATACCTAAATAAGTAAAGAGATAGTGTGTTCCTTAATTATAAGACTCAATATTAAGATTTTAATTTCCCCCCAATGTTTCTATAGATTTGATGTAATTTCAATACAAACCCCATCACATTTTCTGGTAAAAATTGATAAGCTGATTCTAAAATTCATATGATAATACAAAGTACCTAGAATAGCAACAAAAAAGAAAAGAAAAGAAAAAACATTGAAAAAGAAGAGTAAAGTTGGAGAAATCACATTATCTAATTTCAAGACTTATTTTCATGCTGCAAGAACAAGACAGAGTTGCAGTGGCATAAAGATAGACATATGGATCAATGGAGGAGCATAGAGATTCACAGAGAGAGATCCATAAACTTATGAACAATCGATTTTTCACAAAAGCAATCCAGTAGATAAAAGATAGTCTTTTCAACAAATGGTTTTGGAACAATTGGATATTCATATGCAAAAATGTGAACCCGGATGCATACCTTCCACTGTATACAAAACTAATAAACTGGATCATAGATCTAAATTTAAAATCTAAACTATAAAATTCCATGAGAAAACATAGGAAATATTGTTGTGGCCTTGGCTTAAACGAAGATATCTTTGATATGACATCGAAAGCGAGATCTATAAGAGGAAATATTCATAAATTGAACTTCATCAAAATTAAGTATTTTTGCTAAAATTAATAATTTTTGCAAAATTAAATATCAAATATACATATTATATCTTCAAAAGACACTGCTAAGAGAATATTTAAAAAGATATAGCCTTAAAAAAATGTGTTTGCAAATCAAATACCTAATAATGGAATTTATAGCAGAATATGTAAAAAACTCTCCAAATGTCATATAAAGGTCAAATAAGCCAATAATAAACAGGCAAAGGATTTTTGCAGACACTTTATCAAAGAGCACATATGGATGGTCAGTAAGCATTTGTCATTAATCATTAAGAAAATATAAATTAAAATAAAAATGCCACTTCACACTTCTTAGAATGTCTAAAATTGAGAAAAAGAGAATGGCAACACCATTTGTTGTAGAGTATGTGGGACAATTAGAAATCTCATGTACAACTGGTAGGCATGGAAAATGATGCAAGACCTTGGGGAAAAATTTCAGTGGTTTCTTAAAAAGCTAAACGCACCTTCTATTAACACAGGCATTGCATATTTAGGTATTCACCAAGGAAAAATAAAAGTATATACCTATATGAAGACTAGTGATGTGTGTTCTTAGCAACATTATTTGTAATACTCCAACTTAAGAAGCAACTCAAGTATCCATCAACAGGTGAGTGGATATATCAACTCTGGCATAGCCATACGACAGAATTGTGCAATAAAAAGGAAGGGACTAATGATACATATAGCAGTGTAGAAGAATCCCATAATAATTATTCTGAGATAAAGGAGCCACATTTTAAAAAGCATATGGTTTTCATTTATATAAAGTTCTAGAAACTAATCAGTAACAGCAGAAAACAAATCAGTAGTTACCTGTGGGACTAGAGTTGGGCAGGAGAGTGGGATTAAAAGTGACCAAAGAAACTTCTGGGGTGATGAATATATTGATTATCTTAATACTGGTGATGGTTTCATGAATATATACATATGTTAAAGATCATTAAATTATACACTCAAAGCACAGTGGTTTGAAAGAGTTGAAAAATAGAGGTTGAGAGAGACGAGGGTGGGGGACAGGGTGTGGGTGATGCAGAAAGCTTTCCGCCAGCGTGCGCAGGGCCTTCCGCCATGTTCTTCAGGCCGCCTATCACTATTGCAGGATGTTCTTGGGCAGTGACATGATTTGCATTTTAGCAACATGACTGGTAGCAGCCAGGGAGAGGGCTGGCGACACAATTTTTTTCTTTTTTCAACATGGTAACGGAATTACAACAAACGTTCCAAATAATCTCTGCAGGATTTCCAGTGAATCTAAGTGTACATTTGAAGAAGTGTTCGTGGGGTTAGAGACTTATGCTGTACCCATTAAAACAAATGGGACCACATTGACATACAAGCTGGTTGGTGGCAAAGCAGTAATGTAAAACCAAACTGTCTGATTTCAAAGCCCATTTCTCTTTCCTCTATACACACCTTCCCCACCTGGACGCAAATCTCATTTCAAAGCCTGGTGGTAATGGAGACTCATGTAATCAAATGAGAATTTTCAGGATTTTCCTCAAATCAGAATGTGGACAGATGTTATAAAATGCCAGTGCCTGCTGTGATGGTTCTTAATGGAAGCTGACCAGGCTGTACTTTCACACCTCTGAGGCCTGCTGTGCCACCTTGGGTTACATTTACACCTCTTTATTTGAAACGATGAGCTAGATTCCAAAATCACCCCAAAGCCACACAGATTAAATGTGATTCAAATGGAAATTCACTGTCTTGCTTAAGCATAATGAATTCAGTAGGCCAGGATGCCGCATGTGGGCACAGTGCTCCATGTTGGTGCAAGAACAGCAGTTTAAACTGTTTCTCAGGGAAGCTGTACGTATAAAGAAAAAGCAGAGACTCCTACTTCAGCCTGTTTGGAAGTCTTTGAAGGAATTCAACATTTTGACAATCTGAAGTATCAATCAGTCATTCTGTAGCAAATACATAGAAACCTACATGAAATTTGCATATTTGATTTTTCAAAACTGTTCAACAAAAGCCCTTTTTGGACCTTGGCTAATAGTACTAATCAAAACTTTAATAATAGACTTGTCATTTACCCTTTTTTATTATAGGTTGGATGGGTGTGAAGACTCTTGTGCAGTTTTTCACACAAAAGAATAAGCAATGAGTGTTACAAAATTATTTGTTTTTCAGGCCAGGAAGTAAGGGGAATAAAATTGGGTCTAAGCTTTAAGGAATTTGTCTCTCATTTGGCTAAATTTTATGTAGGTTTATAGAGAGAACAGCGAGTTTAGTTCTCATTCACTCGTTCGTTCTCATTCGGCTATTTATCAAACCTAACGTGCATTAAGCAGAACAGCAAGGACGCTGTGTGAAAAGGTGAAGCTCTGTCCTGTTGTCTGTGGGGCTCATGGTGGAAATGAATAGTGCAGGGATTAAAATGAATAGAGGGATTAAAATGCGTGTCTTGTCTTTTGAAAATACCAGGTTCAAATTCTGACTTTCCTCACACTGCCTCTGATAAAGTTTACATTCCTGAGTGTTTTTCCTTATTTGTAATACATACTTCAAGGATTTCGTGAGGAGTGCATGACATCGTGCACCCAGACCACTTCAACTCAGCAGTCTGCACTGTGTTTTCATTGCACGTTGCAGGTGATCATGGTTTCGTTGGACAGAGCACTGCAGAGCAGTGGCATTATCAGCGGGTCAGTTACTTTGCCTGTGCTGTCTCGCTTAGCCTTCATGACAATCCCTGATTATTTGCCTTTTACAAATTAGGAAACGGGACACAGAACAGAGTCAGGACTTGAATCCAGTTCCCTCTGATTCCCAAACCTATGTGGTTTCAACTCAGCAATGCTGCCTTCTAAGTTAAAATTTAAAAAGAAACAAATACCACAAGAAATATTTATTTATTAGTGAAAGTACTTTTTTTACAGTTCTGTTACTAACCAAATATGCATATTTCTATCAGTATCCACATATAAAATGAAATTGTGAAAGCAAATGTATGTAAATTTTCTTATTCAACATGATTTTCCAGACAACTTCCCAATGAATATGACCTTTCTTCTCATAAGTCTTTATATGGATGAGTTTTGGTTGACTTTTCCAGCCATGTGTATGGTTATTGCACTTGCTGAGCAAAAATTTAAGACACTATTCTAAAAATAAGTCATCATTCTTCTTAATATGACACATAAAGCCTTATACACTAAGCACAAATAGTTCGGATCCCCTTTACAAGTGTGAGAAGCAGGAGGTCTCAGACAATGGGCTCTGTTGCAGGCTGCGTCTGACAGCGGTGAGGAAGGTTAGCAGAAGAGGCTACTTGAAGTCGGAGAGATTAGCACTCAGAGCTCCACCTCAGTCTTCAGCTGTGTGTTCATGGGCAGGTTGTCTTTCAGGATCAGTTTACTCAACTGTAAAGTAGAAATTATAAGGATAGCAAAGAGCACTCAGACAAGACACAGTTTTAAAGATTAAATGAGATCATGGTACAGATCGATTAGCCCAGCTCCTGACAAGTAGCAGTATGTGGACATAGTGGTTGATGCTCCATGGTTGTGTAGGTCTGCATAGGCATTACTTTTCAAGTTCAGGTGAAACATTCTAACAAAAGCCAGTTTACAAGGATATGAAATGATGTTTTGATTTTAAAAAATACCCTAAAAAACCCTCCATTTTCAAGTCTCTTTCAATTTTTCTGATTGCTTCAGAGAGGTCTTCACTTAGATGCTAATGCACACATAAAAACACCTGGCAATCTTTACTTGAACAGAATATTCAGTGTGAAAGACTAACATTAGCTAGTCTTTCTCAGCCCACAGCTGCTGAGATGCATAGTTAGAGATGGGGTTCAAAAGTTGGAGGCTTTGTGGGTATCAAGTCAGAAAGCTCAACCTGAAATGTTGACTTCATCGAATTGTACAGTAGTCTATACATTCATAGAAGAGCGAAGACTTCTTCCATGAAAAGATAGTATAGCTCAGTACTCAGATCTCAGTTTTTAATACCATTCTCCAATAGAAGATATCAAAACTCCTTAGATAAATAGCTGGTTTTAGAGCCAGGGCTTAGAATATATAAGATAAACCTGTAGAATCTTGTAATGCCAGCAAATATGGAACAGCTCAACACAAAAAATAGTGAGGATATGTCAAAAGGAAACGGATGCCAGATGAAAGACTGTTCAATGACCAAAGCAGGAATGGTTTGAGTAACAAAATAAATAATATGCTCTTGGCCAAGAATCTAAATAATATACTCTTGACCCTCTAATATACTTGGTATACCCCAAGTACAAAATAAAGTTCATTATGATATAATAAATGATAGAATAAAAAATAAATAGGGGAGAAGAGATAAATCTCCTGTACAGAGGAATTTTAAATAATGGATTTAAATATGCGTGCCTCTACTCCTCAATTATGGATATGCTTAGTGACTTGCTTACAAAGAGTACTATATGGAAAGAGGGGAATAACTTTAGAATGGTGAATTATTTGATAAACTTTTGCAACATATTCTTGTCAGGATCATAGAGATGTGTCTCACACAATTATGAGATCCTAGGCAGAGGGGACCATGTCTCCTCTATGGCAGAAAGCTATGGGAAAGGCTTTACAAGACTGAACCGGGTGTCAGTCCTTCCTTTGGATAAACACAAATCCAATGAAGAGTCAAATAAATTTGGGAAAAATGACCAGAACAGTATAAAACAATAGGTAGTTAATAAATGAATTAATGAAAGATCACTATATATATATACTACTTAACTCCAATTAAATTTATACAAGTCTTGTTTGCAACCTTGTACCACTTCCCACATGTAATGTTATTTTCTACAATCTACCTTGTTATTTGCCCTACTCTCTTTCTAAATTGCTGAGCAATGCTATTTCGCCCTTCTAATGCTGATAATTCTGTTATAAATGTCAATACCTAGAAGTCATTTTTGAAGAAATGGGAAAATAAGGAAAGACAGATTAGCTTAGGCCTCCAGGATATTGGAGGGGAGCACAGGCCTGGGATGGAAGCATTGAAGTTCCTTTGGTTAACCACACCATTTGAATTTCAGTGGACTCCTATCATTTGGGAAAGAACGTCGCTTTTAATAGAGTTAATAGAACCCATAAACATATTTTTAAAATTTGATAAATATCATAATATTTTATAAACTAAGAATATCTAGTTACCAGGACAATAAAAAAGGAAGCTCACAGAGTAGAAAAGAATATTTGTGGTTCATATATCTGACAAAGGACTTGTATCCAGAGTGTATACAAAACTTCCTAAGTTAGTAGGAATATGTGGGTAATTCAATAGATAGATGAGCAAAGGGCTAGTTACTTTACAAAAGAGGATATTCAAATGGCTATTGAAATGCATAGCAAAAAATTCAACTTCATTAGTTATCAGGGCATGTGCATTAAAAACATTATGCTGTGTAACTACAAACCCACCAACATGGCTGATAAAAACAACATGCAAAATAACAAGTGTTGGCAAAGATGTGGGTGGACCAGAACTCTCCCATACAGCTGGTGGGAGTGTAATTTGGTACACATACCTGGAACTTATTTGACAATATTTAAAGCTGCACATATGTATAACTTCAGCAATCCACTCCTAGTAATGTACCGAACAGAATGCACACATGTTAAGCAAAATCTACACGTTAGAATGTTTACTGCAACTTTGTTCATAACAGCTCCTAGTTGAAAACTAAATAAATGGAAATCAGCAATAAAGTGAATAAATAAGTTGTACCATATTCACCAAATGGGGTACTGTAAAGCAATGAGAATTGTATGATTTACAACTATATTCACAAATATAGATGAATCTCACAAAGTTAATGTTAAGGGAAAACTCAGACAAAATAGAGCACATGTTGTAAGGATCCATTTTATATTAAATTAGAAGCAAGCAACCCTAGTAGCACATGTTGTTGGAACTCAGTACAAGGGGCGGAATAGTGACTGGGTAAGAACACAAGGGGGGATGTTCCGTGTCCTGATTTGGGTGCTAGTTACATGTGTGTGTTTAAGTATAAAAATGTATCAACATGTACACTTGTGATATACAGGCCAATACTTACAGTAGAAACACAGAAAATACAATACTGCAGTACAAATCTCGTCCATTTTAGGTGTGGCTGAGGTGGAGTATTATACAACCCAGGGAGCACCTGTATGAAGGTGCATAGGAGGGGAGACTTTATACTGGTGTGCTCGGGCTACTCAGTAGTTAACATTAGTGGAGAGCTTTCCCAGACACTGTCCTGAGAACCTGATGTGAGCTGTGCCATTTAACTTGTATAACAATCTCCAGATTCTGAAGATGGCAGCGTAGGTGGACGCACTGCACCGCCGCTCACAACCAGAGAGTTTAAACAATAACTCAATAGCGAAAAATAAACAACCAGAACGGACAGAATCGAACTGAAGGGAAGTCCGACACCCAGGAAGTTGGGGAGGACGTACATCCAGGCCGGTAAGCGGGGCAGAACCGAGCAGAGGAGCGGAGTGAGAGGCAGTTTGCCCAGAGGAACTCACCCCGGGAGCACCTAAACAAAACACTACCCCGAGCAACGGGTGAACCTTGCAGGCCGGCGGCATAACTGGAGAGGCCAGAGGGAACCAGCAGGGCCAAGACTGGCGGAAAAGGCAGTGGGGAACTGGGGAGCAGAGTGTGATAGGGAGTGGCGGTGAATGGCAGACGCCATTGCTCCCTCCCAGGACCCACCCCCAGAGGAAACGTCACAAAAAAGCGACCCAGGTTGCCAGGCACCGACAAACACCTAAGACTCCGACAGGTGCGCCGAGATAAAAACGAATGAAAATGGCCAAAATGAAAGATCAGAACAAATTACAACTAACGGACGAAGAGATAGCCAAATTATCAGATGCCCAGTTTAAAACACTGGTAATCATGATGCTCACAAAACTGGAAGAAATAGTTGAACAAATGAAGAATACGATAAAGATAATGGAGGAAGATTTACAGGGAACCAATACGGAAAAAAAGGAAGCTGAGACTCAAACCAATGGGATGGACCAGAAGGCAGAAACAAGAATTCAAAAAAATGAGGAGGGACTCAGGAACCTCAGAGACATTTGTAAACGACCCAACATCTGGATCATAGGGCTGCCAGAAGGACAAGAGGAACACCAAGAAATTGAAGGTATTTTTGAACAGATAATGAACGAGAACTTCCCAAATCTGGCAAAGGAAATAGGCTTCCTGGAAATCCAAGAAGCTCGGAGAACCCCAAAGAAGTGGGACCCAAAGAGGAACACACCAAGGCACATCATAGTAACATTACCCAAGGTCAAGAATAAGGAAAGAATCTTACAAGCAGCAAGAGAAAAGGAGACAGTTACCTACAAAGGAATTCCCATAAGACTGTCAGCGGATTTCTCTAAGGAGACCTTCCAAGCAAGAAGGGGCTGGAGAGAAATATTTCAAATCATGAAAAG
>PVJI01014701.1:0-43276 GCA_004026765.1 Micronycteris hirsuta
TGGTTCATTTTCCTTTGGTGTATAAAAAAGACACCATGGAATCAGGGAACCACACGTGGGTGTCAGAATTTGTCTTCCTGGGGCTCTCCAAGACTCGGGAGCTCCAGATTTTCCTGTTTCTGGTGTTTCTGTTTGTCTATGTCACCACCGTCGTGGGAAACCTCCTCATCATGGTCACAGTGACCTCAGACTCCCGACTCCAAACCCCCATGTACTTTCTGCTTCGAAATCTGGCTGTCATAGACCTCTGTTTCTCCTCAGTCACTGCCCCAAAGATGCTGGTGGACTTCCTCTCTGAGAAGAAGACCATCTCCTACCAGGGCTGCATGGTCCAGATCTTCTTCTTCCACTTTCTGGGGGGTGCCATGGTCTTCTTCCTCTCGGTGATGGCCTATGACCGCCTCGTTGCCATCTCCCGGCCCCTCCACTACGCCACCATCATGAACACTCAGCTCTGTGTGGGGCTGGTGGTGGCTGCCTGGGTAGGGGGCTTCATCCACTCCATTTCCCAGCTGGCTCTGATGCTCCCACTGCCTTTCTGTGGCCCCAATGTCCTGGATAACTTCTACTGTGATATCCCACAGGTTCTGAGACTTGCCTGCACTGACACCTCCACCTTAGAGTTCCTCATTATCTGGAACAGTGGGTTGCTGGATGTCATCTGGTTCTTTCTCCTCCTGATCTCTTACTCGGTCATCCTGGCGATGCTGAGGTCGCACTCAGGGCAGGCAAGGAGGAAGGCAGCTTCCACCTGCACCACCCACATCGTTGTGATGTCTATGGTCTTCATTCCGAGCATTTACCTCTATGCCCGGCCCTTCACCCACTTCTCTATGGACAAGGCTGTGTCCATCAGCCACACGGTCATGACCCCCATGCTCAACCCCATGATCTACACCCTGAGGAACCAGGAGATGCAGGCAGCAGTGAAGAGATTAGGGAGACACCGACTGGTTTTTAAAAGGGAGTGACAGTGGGTAGGTCACTTTCTTTTCCATTTGTAGAGTGGACAGAGAGCCACTGTATCTGTTCTCTTTATTGTGGATATGTTGTGAGATTCATAGTGGAAGTGAGTGAATTTTGAAACTAAGCAAATTACTCAGATTTTTAGGAAAAAGAAAATATCTCTGTTTTTGTATGTGATGTATGGTTTGAGCACACCTATGATAATAAAGTATATTCTCACAGAAACATTCTGGGAAATTACTCCTTCCTCTCCACCTTCTTGATGGATAGTTTCCTTCTGTGATGACAACATGTCCCCATAAGGGGAGTTCTGTTTTCTGTGTTTGCCTTTTTCCAATACCCCTTTGGCCTTTGTCCAGAGTGATAGAGAGAGTGCAGAATGTGGAGACTTAGACCGAGATTGGGAGCCCTTGTTCCATTACCTACCAAACTTGTGACCTTGGGTGTGCCACCTGGCCCCTCTTGGACTCACAGATTCTTCCTTACTGAACTGGCATAAAACAATATCTGTCCCTACAGTCTCACAGGTTTGTTATAGATTCAAATAAAAATGCATAAGAATATTATGTAAATCATTGAACTGATGTAAGGATTATTGTTATTGTTACTATTCTGCCTGGCATTTATTCTTTCATCAGTTGAGTAGTGTTTTAGAAGTAGGGCGGAAATGCCTAAGTGCAGTGACGGAGGCTGGAGAGGGCAGTGGCTGAGCTCCAGAGGGGCCATGCCACTTCCCCACGGGTGAAACAGAGAAGAGAAATGACGTAAATTCAGGGCATGTCTGCAAGACTCTGACTACTTACTGCTATTTTCCTACCTACCCCTGTTTTCAGACACAACACTTCTTGCAAACAGGAATGGGATCATTTGTTCATTCACTCATTCATATTTGTAAATATGTATTTGTAATGCCTGATCTTTATAGGAAGTGCTCTACAACAGTTTTTTGACTATCTCTTTCTTTCCCTTACATTGATAAATATCCTATCTCTCCCTTCCCTTTTCCATCTCTCTCTTTTTACATTGATTTCGGCCAGTTTAGTCTTTAACACCCATCTGGGTTTTCCCCCCCAATTCACTGGTGTGCCTGCTGTCCTCTCTGCCTGGACCTCCATGCCACACCCCCTCATCTCTTTCCTCCACTATCAAACTGGGGCTTTGGGGTCGGGTTGTAAGGCGGAGTGAAGAGAAGAAATAGGCTGTCATTACAGTTGAAGGGGCTATGAACCCCAACAAGTTTAGATAAAAAGAGGGGGCTTATTTTAAGGATGTAAGGCGGAGTTGGGTATTGTGAAAATAAGAAGGTGTCAGGGCTGACACCGCTGGCCTGTCCTCCTCCCTCCTTCCATCCCTCCCTCCCTGCTTATGCAGCCACGTTTACACGGCCCAAATGAGAACCTCAGCCCCAAACACCGACTTTTCCATTCTGCCTTCCACAGTTGAGTAGCTCAGTCTTTCATGGTTCAAATTCCAAAGTCTCATAAGAATAATCTGATTGGCTGAGGTTGAGCCATGTGTCCCATGAGGCTGAGGGATATGTAGTTCATGTGACATAGCATGACTATCCAAGCCCACCCCTTCAGCAGGGGTTGTGGGTGAGGGTTGTTCCCAGAGAAGGAGATATCGGTGGACAGACTCCCCCCAAACATGTCTGCCATGAAAGGAACAATCAGGGCATCCCTTAAATGATATCCAAGGAACTTAACATTAGTTATGTCTAGACGTTCATGTTTTTATTCATTCATTGAACTAATATTTGCTGTTTGGGTACCCCACAAGAAGCAGTGTTCAGTGGGTCATGTCCCTCACTGAGCCCCCTCATCCATTAAGTCACTGATTCAAAGCAGAGTGTGTCTTAACTGCAAGGCCACCCTCCTCCTCCCCTGTCCCCAGTCCCTGCCCCTGGGAGTTCCCGGTGTGATGGAGGAGGTGAGATACAATTCTCACAGCAGGCCAAGGCAGGAGGGAGGGGAAGGAGGGTCTTTGACCTCAGCTGACCCCTCAGCCTGGGCCTGAGCATCCTTCCAGTGCTCATCAGAGACCCCTTCTGCCTGCAGAACATTTCTGACCATTGCTGATTTTACTAGCAGATTATAGAGGTCAAACCCTTGCTCAAGGTCACACCACCAGAGTGGTACTGGCCTCCCAGGCCAGCTCCCCAAGGCCCCACAGTGAGTTTTTTCTGGCCTTGCTAGAAACAGAACACTCAGAGGTGCCTCTCTCAGGAGTGTCCTCAGCACTGGAACACGTACACACACACATGCTTACACATGCACACGCTTCTGACCCACCCCAGCCTCTGACACAGTGTGGAGCTATTGCAGATGGAGTTAAGCCCCTTCTCCCTGCAGATGTCAGTGTTCTCGTCATGAGAATAGGTCCAGGGACCCCATTCCCAAGAACCCCTCTGAACAGGAGCAGGCCCACCATGCCCTGGGCCCTGCTCTGCTGCAGAGGTCTCCATGGGAGCCGTTGGGGCTGAGCAGATAAAGAGATCCAATCAGGCCTGTGGCCAGCAGTTCTACTGTGGGTGGCGGACGGTTCTTGTGAAAGTGGTTGCAGAATGCAGAGGTTTTGAGGTGGCCCGGGGAGGGCGGGAAGGAAGGTCCTCAGGTACTGCAGCTGAGAGATACCAGGGAGGGAAGGCTCCCTCATGGTCTTGGACCTGGGCCTCAGCCCGGCAGGGCCAGTCTCTGCAAAGGTGTCCACTGACCCAGGGCAAACAATGCCCCTGACCAGAGGCACTAGGCCCTTATAGATGTACAGGCACAAACCCAATCCCTGGCCCCAGAGCCGTGATGGACAAGGTCACAGCAGCTGCATCCATTCCACAAATACGTGTGGAGGCCCTGCCAGGCATTGTGTTACGTGCTGAGGCTACAGTGAGCAACGGCACGGCACACACCTTTTCTGTGTGGCACTCACAGCCCCATCGGGAGCTGTAGCTTGATCAGATCCAACCACAGAAATACAGGTATTATTATAGTGATGTTAAGTTCTATGCAAGGAGCTCTAAGAGTAAGGACCAGGAAGACCAAGTACTTGAGTTGGGTCTGGTGGGCCTGGGACAGGAAAAGCTCCCTGTGGCTGGGGCTTGGAGGGTCAGTAGGAATCTCCAGCCACAAAAGGGAAAGGGTTTTCATAGTTGAGACCCATAGCAGGTAGGGCAGGCCCATTTCAGGAGCTGAAAGCCAGTGGGTTTAGAGGGCAGAGGAATAGAGAGAGGACTGGAGAGGGGAGGGGGCAGGAGCCAGACTCTGCGAGCCTGGGTTTCTTTCTTTAGAAGAAGCTGCACGGAGGGCTGGGACGAGCTGGCAGAGGGAATACTATGCTCATGGGACCAGTGGTACTCAGTCCCCCGGGACCTCATTGTCCTATGGTCACCAGGGAGGGAGGGAGAGCAGTCGAAGGGCTGGCTGCTCACCCCTAGTTCACAGTTTCTGAGCAGCCTTGTCCCCTCCTGTCACCCCAAGTGGACTTTTTGATATGTCTCGTTACAAATATTCTCTTCCTCTGTAGCTCGGTCTGGGAATCTGATTTTACCATTTCCTGGAGAAAGAGCTCTTCTGCACAATTCCCCAACCTCTGTGGTCCAACCAGGCCCCAAGCCTATAAGCTTCAAATGAATGCATTTTGATTACTTATGCTTTCTTTAATAAGCACTGTATTCTATGTGGAGGTCAATTCTCAGTTACACGGTGGCTCCCTCCAACACATGCATTTGCTCTGAGAGTAAGTTCCAAATCATCTGGGTTCAGAATCGTCTGAGCAGGCGGCGGTTTACCCACAGACACTGTTGAGTGCCTGCGCTGTGCCAGGCCCTATGCTGCATTCTACCTTTACTGCTGTGATGACTCTAAGTTGCACATGGCAATGGTCTGTATTTGACAATGAAGAGGTAGGCTCAGCAGATCAAGGAGGAGCTGATCAAGTGGATGACGGTGCTGGAACTGGGACCCAGGCCAGTTCTTACTCACCTCCCTGTACGGCTCTCAGCAAGATCCTGGGGGCTATGTGCTGTGGCTCCCAGAGGGAGGCTTCCTGCAGAATCAGCAGAGGCCTGGAAGCAGAAGTGGAGGGGAAGGGGTGAGGATAGGGCAGGTGTTGTGCATGGAGGGTCAAGGTGGTTGGAGTGTAGGGGCAAGGCCCAGTGGGGCAGAGTGGGCAGCTGAAAGCAGACTGAAGGGGCAGGGGTCCAGGTGGCAGACCGACTGTTTCCTTCGGTCTCCTTGCCTGCATCTCTGCCTGCCTTCCTGCCCCTGCCACGCCTGGGGAACCTGCCCTCCATAGTCTGGCCGTACAGGGCCCCTCAGAGGTCCCTTCCTATCTGCTTGCCTCTCATCAGCACCTCGAGTGGCCAATGGGCCAACCGCCTAGAGACCGGCCAACATGGCAGTCAGGGTCTAGAGCCCAGGGTCCTGTCTCATGCTTGTGCCAGTAACCTGCAGCAGACCACAGCTGTGACAAACCCTTGTGCAACTAGCTATTGCTGAAGAACAAGTCCACTCGGAGGGCAAGCAGAGCTCACTCTGAGTTTTCTTTGGGAGTACCCTGGAAGGTGGGCAACCTAGGTCCCACCTTGGCTTTCAGCCTTCTGGGGATACCTGGCTTCCAGAGGTCCAAAAGGTTAAGCACATTTGAGGAGCAGGCTGACATTTTTAAACTTTCCTTCAGGAGGTTCACTGTCCCCATCTCACAGATTTGAAAACAGACCCAGGGAGTGGTGTGATTTACCCCAAGTCACGCTGGGGTCAGTGCACTTCTGGCAACTCCACGGTGACTTTCCATCCAGACCCCCTTGTCACAGGAGAGGGGCCCCTGCTGAAGGTAAGGAGATAAGATCAGGGCCCAGGCCTTCAACTGGAGCTTGTGAAAGGATTGCTGAAGGGGCTATTTCAAGAGCAACGGTCAGGCCAGGGTGTTGGTATGGGAGGAGGGGACTGTGGAGGGTGTGGAGCTGGGTTTAGGCAGGGCATGGAGGTTAGAGGGTGGGGGACAAGAACACTCAGAACAGCCCTGCTGGGGGTCTGGAGCAGGCACAGAGTCTGCACGGAGGAAGGGATGGACACATCTACCGGGAGAAGAGGCAAGGGCAGGCAGGCTGCGGAGCTCAGCAGCGGTGACTCTGGAGCTGAGTGTGGGAGGGATGAGCACGGGTTCTCCAGGCAGACCAGGGTAGGGTGGAAGGAAAGGGTGAGCTGGGCTCATCCAGTGGGGGGAGCTGCAAGAGAGAACTGCAGGGGGAAATTCAAGAAGGTATGAGAGGGCATGTCCCTTGAGGGACGCTGACCGCTGACCAGGGTGTTGAGATGTGGAAATGAAGGCTTAGCCAAGGTCGTACAGGCAGTGACAGGGCCAGATGCAAGCCAGGGGGCTCTAAGCTCCTGCAGCGAGCCTCCTCTAAGGAAGCTGCTGCTGATCAGCCCAACAGGAAGTCAGAACTCACACCTGCTACTCAGTACACACCTACTACTGCTAAGCACTTACATTCACGGAGAAGCACAAAGCCCGAGACAGGGCCTCAGCTTTTATGGGGGCCCACTACCATGGCTCTGCTGGGTGCTTTACTGTGACATCTCACTGTCCCCCACGTGGCCCCAAGAGGTAGCCCCCTTAATTTTCAGGCTCTGACTCAAGCATCGCCTCACCCTCTACTGGCAACTTGCAGAGAGCTGGTAAGGGTAGGGAGTAAGGGGGAGGGGCTGAATCATTAATCCTACATCATGAATTCACTCAACAAACATGTATTGAGCACCTACTGATTGCCAGGCCTTGTGCTGGGGGAGTATAGGGAGATACTACATCAAGACAAACCTGGTTTCTGCCCTGTTGGGGAAGGAGAGAAGCATTTCCAGCCTTCTGGCTCAAATCCCATGTTAGGGGTGTGGAAACAGGTCTGGAGAGGGGGTACGACTGTGGAACTAGTGAGCGGTAGGACCAGGCACAGCCCTCTTCCGAGGCATGCTGTTCCCAGTCATCCAGCCAATGTTCACTGAGCAGCCTGGGTTCTGGGAGAACTGGATCAGAGAATGCAGCAGCGGAGAGGGTGGGGATGGGGTGAGTGGTAGGAGAGAAGAAGGTCCCTAGGCTGATGAGCTTCAGGGTGGTGTGGGTATTTTGGTCTCACAACTCTCCCCAAAATAAAAGGGAACTCCCTTAGAGCTCCACCTCAAGAGGCTGGGCTTCTGGGGCCCAGAACACCCCTCCCTCACCATAGGACAGGATATAAAAGTCCCAGCTACTTCCAAAGATGAGCAGGAGGAGGGCAGAGGTGAGCTTGGGGTCCTTCCGGTGAGAAGGGGGCAAGAGACTCCACTAGCATGCGAGACGTGGGTGTTGCCCGTTGCCCCACTGTGGCTGGGGGTCTCATTGTGGAGATGAAGCTGCTCCTGGCCTTGGTGGGGGTCGTAGCCACACTTATCCTGGCCCAGCCTTGTGAGGGCACCACCCCAGGTAACCTTGGGCAATTAAGGAGAAGGGCAATGGAGGGGGAAGTGCTTGGGCCTAGAGTGGGGGGGTTGGCTCTCCTGGACTCTGAATCCCCTTCCCTCCGAGCAGCTTCCCCCGTGGTAGTGGAGACTTCGGTCCTTCAGAACTGCGTGAAAGAGGCCAAACTGCTGGTGGATGCCGCCTACAATCGGACTCAGGGGAGGTGGGCCTGGGTCTGGGGTCTGCATGGGCCTGGGAGGGTCGATGAGGGAGGATGGGCTCCAACCAAGGTCACCTCACCCGTTTCTTGTCCCTGGGCACCATGGGAGCCTCCTTTAATCCATCTACCAGTATAAACAGGTAAACTTGACTGTGCACCACCTGGGATGGGGCTCTGCTGGGTGGGTCTGCTTCCACTGATCAGCCCTCCCTCTTCTGCACAGCATCAAGCAGCGCCTTCAAAGCGGCTCCGCCAGCCCCATGGACCTCCTGTTCTACTTCAAACAGCCGGTAGCGGCCACCAGGACAATTGTGCAGGCTGCTGATTATATGCACGTGGCCTTGGGGTTGCTGGAGGAGAAGTTACAACTCCAGGGGTCCAGCTCCTTCAATGTCACTGGTACTGTGATCCCCACTGAGCCCTCAGGGCTGCCCTGGGAGTGGAAGGAAGCCAGGAGGGGGAGGCGGGGTGTGCAGCCTTGGGAGGGGAGAGGGTAAAGGGATGGGAGGTACACAACAGATCAGCCCAGGTAGGAGCTAGGATCCTGGACCCAGGCCCTGTCCACCTGCCCCCGCCGCCCCAGATGTGCTAACAGAATCCCAGCTGTGGCTGCTGTCCAAGGCCAGTGGCTGTGCTGTCCAGGACCAGGAGGAGAAGTGCAGGAACGACTATCGCACCATCACTGGGAGATGCAACAACAGGTGGGTGCCAGAGGCTGCACCTGACCTGGGGGTGCCTCCCTCCCCTCACCTTTCCCCTGTACTCGGGGTGGTCTCCAGGTCTGCAACCCCGCTGACCTGAGCCCACCTGCTGCTGCAGGAGGAGACCCTCGCTGGGGGCCTCCAACACTGCCCTGGCTCGCTGGCTGCCAGCTCAGTACGAGGATGGGCTGTCACTCCCCTTTGGCTGGACCCCCGGCAAGAGGCGCAATGGCTTCCTCCTCCCTCTGGTGAGTGGGGGCTGAGGACCCAAAGGGCTCTTGACCTCTGGGCAACTCAGGGGTGGGGAGGTTGGTAAGAGCACAGCCCAGTCAGCCAGAAAGGACTAGAATCCAGGCTCTTCCCCTGGCTGGCTGGGTGCCTTTGGGCAAATGGTACAGCTGAGTCTCAGTTTGTTTATCTGTAAAATGGCAGTAAAGCCTGTCTCATATTGCTGGTGTGCATATTAAATAAATATTAAATAAACATCCATGTAGGATATACTCTATTGCAGAGTATTCTCTTCTGAAAGAATTAGTGTCAAAGTATCTTGCTAAATACAGGGGCGGGCAACAGTAGGTTTATAGTTGTAATGTAAATAATACAACAATTATTAAATAATGCAAGAATGAATGCTCAGTTTTGCATAGTCACAGCTGTACATCTACTTTTGTCCACCCCGGTATAAAGGCTGTACACTTCGATCTAGCTCTACCTACTGATCTACACTATTTCACATTTATCAACTTATCAACTTTCTATTCATAGATCAATATAACAATCTATCAACATGTGTTTAGTAATTTTTCTTCCACTGATCTATCCATTCTCTCTATGTGTATTATCCATTACCTAGCAACCAGTCCATGCATCTATCGATCAGTGCTATCATCCAGTTATCCATTAGTTTATAAACCGATCTATCGATCTGATGTAATAACCTCTCTGGAAGTGCTGGCAGGGTCTGAGCCAGCCAACCTGGCCTCTCCTTCCTGGGCTCCTCGGGAGCCAGGCCAGAGACCCCCCCTTCTAGGAATGACAGCCACGGAGGAGTTGGGACACAGCAGGACAGGGGAGGGGAGAGCAGGAGGGGAGGAGGACTCTATGAACTCCAGCAGGGGTGACCTGCTGCCCTGAGTCCAGGGTTTTCGCCAACACTTTTGGGGGTCCAGAAGCCCATCCCCCACACTCACCTGTTTTCCCACCAGGTCCGGGCAGTGTCCAACCAGATCGTGCGCTTCCCCAGAGAGAGGCTGGCCTCCGACCGGGGCCGGGCCCTCATGTTCATGCAGTGGGGCCAGTTCATCGACCACGACTTGGACTTTGTCCCTGAGTCCCCAGCCCGCGTGGCCTTCACTGCAGGCATTGACTGCGAGAAGACCTGTGCCCAGCTGCCCCCCTGCTTCCCCATCAAGGTATCCTCAGCCGGCCTCCAGGGTCCCTGGCCTCCATCCCCAGCCAAGAGCAGGGGGTGCGATCTGGAAGGCTTAAGTACCGTCCTTGAGGAGCTGCCTGGGACGCTGGAGGATCAGACAGAGGCACAGCCCCGCACAGGCTCCCATTCTGTGTGTTTGAGGGGTGGGGTGGGGCAATCTTCCAGTGAGACTGGCTTTGACCCACAGGGCTGACCCAAGAGGGAAGCCTCTGGGCTGCTGCTTTTGGAAGCCTTCAGGGCCTCTTAGCTCTCTCCCTTCTCTCCTTCCTGGGGTGGTCCGAGGGCCCTGAAGCTCTTATCGGCTCCCAGGAGAGGCAAAGGGGCTGTGAAACACCAGGGAAGAAAGGACGCTGGGGCAGGGGGGCACATGTGCACACACTCATACTGCACACCCTCACACCTTCGCTCTCCCTTAGGAGGCAAGGCGGAATCCACGGGGCGTGGCATGTGTGAGGACCCCTGGCGGGCCCCTCCCTGTTGCAACTTCCCCCGTTCTTCAAGCTCTGGCTCAGGGGCATCTCCCCTGCGGAGCCTTCCCATATCTTCCTCTATCACCTTCCACTTTGGGCTTTTAGATCAAGTACAGCAAATGGCACGTCAATTTAAGAGTTCCATTCTGTGTGTGTGTTTTCAACTGACTTGCCAGCTTCCTGCAACCGGTACTGGGCTTCGCTGATCTTTCTATCTCCAAACCACCCAGCCCAGAAGGTGCTTAGGAAGTGTCTGTTGAGTGGAATGAAAGGAGCAAGGCCTGTCAGGGGAACTAGGTTTCAATCCTTCTCCTGCCAACTCGTTGTCACTTCCCATCTCTGAGCCTCGTTTCCCCATGAGGAAAATGAGGACTTAATTCCACTTCTTCTGGGAGTGAAGTTAATTCCATTAACTTCATCCATTTCTAACCTCTCAGGCCTCTATGATACTAAGGACATTCAAGCTGACTTGGTGAGCAGTGTGAATCTGGATGAGTCAAGGAAGGGGGCTTCCTGAAAGAGGGGAGTTTTGAGCAAAGTTTTGAAGCAGATGTGGGATAAGAGGCGTGAGCTTGCTCTTTAGGGGCTCCAGTGCCACTGGCTCCTCTTCCATCTCAGATTCCGCCCAATGACCCCCGAATCAAGAACCAGAGAGACTGCATCCCCTTCTCCCGCTCGGCACCCTCATGCCCCAAGAAGAACGTCGTTCGAAACCAGATCAACGCCCTCACCTCTTTCTTGGACGCCAGCATGGTGTACGGCAGCGAGGTCCCCCTCGCCCTGCGCCTCCGCAACCGGACCAACTACCACGGGCTCCTGGCCATCAACCAGCGCTTCAGTGACAACGGCCGGGCCCTGCTGCCCTTCGACAACCTGCACGACGATCCCTGCCTCCTCACCAACCGCTCCGCGCGCATCCCCTGCTTCCTGGCAGGTCAGACGGGGGCGCCAGCCCCTGGGTTCAGGGCTGGGAGGCCACGGTGGGGGTACCTGTCTTCAGACCTCAGCGTTAGGCACACCAGAGCGCAGACCCACGTGTAGTTGCTACAGGATCCCTAAGTTGTTGGGAGTCCCTTTGCAAACGCCTGTTTATCTCCAGCAGTGCTGACTATTGGAAAGGTCCCCCACTTTCGATCCAGCATCCCCCTATTGCTCTTCCTCACGTTTCCGGAACTGCAGAGAAGTGGTGTATCTTTCACTCAGTCATGGCCTCTTACTTAGCTTTATTTCCACCTACATGTTTTCCTTCTCTGGGCTAAATTCCTTAGGTTTTCAGCGTCCCCACCCCTCGTCCTACAACAGTAGAGGCGTGAGCTTGCTCTCTAGGGGACACTGTTACCTAGTACCTTCTTCCAGATGCATAATTTGAGCTCTCCTTGGGCTCTTTGCCCCCACGTGCTGGTTGTGATCATGGACATCATTTCTAGTTATTTAAGACATTTAAACGTGCTGTCCCTAATCCTTATAGCAGCCCTGACAGGAGGCCACTATTACCACCCTCGTTTGACAGATGAGAAACTGAGGCTCAGGGAAGATGACTAACGGGCTCCAGAGCAGAGGTCGGGTGGCCGAGTCCACAGTGGGAACTCAAGTCGGGGGAGTGCCTAGATCTCTGCTCTTTCCACTCCTCGACCACTTCTTTGTGGGGACTTGGTTCCAGCCCCTCTTTCTAAGGATATTTTTTTTTGGGGGGGGGAGCCTTTGTGAGAAGTCTACTGAAGAGTGAATTAAATAAGACTTTATGCAAAAGGGCTTAGTTCAAAGCCAGCAAATAACTGTGTGTAAGGCCCACCTTCAGGAATATTCTTTGCTTCCTGGCCTCTAGGAGAGGGTCTGGCTACAGGAAGAGGCTCTGCCCTGCCCTTCCTCTCTCGATAGTGAGTCCAGAGCTGGGGAAAGACCCAGCCCTGGGCAGAGAACATGCAGATGGATGTAGTTCTTAAGACAGGCAGGCTCAGGGCCCCCAAGTCAAGGGTCCTAGAGTTATCCAGTTCTCTCCACCAGCTGTGGGCCTGGTCATCTTGGACAGTCCAATCATCACGCAAAGATTTTCCTGCCCAAGACTGGCAGCTGCCCTGTGCTTTGTTTTCCTGCCTCACCCAAACCTGTTCCAGTCACTTAGGGATCCAGGAGCCCGCTTTCCTCCCCATCCTGGCCTGTTGTGTTGGGGAAGGGGTGGTGGTCAGTGAGCAGGCTCACGGCACAGACAAGGAGATGGATGTCCAGTGAGGGCCAGGAGCTTGGCCCAGGTCAGAAAGTCCCACCGCCTTTCCCTAGTCTCCAGAATTCTGTCTGCCCTAGCAGAAAGACATTTCTCTGGAAGAGCTCTGGTGACTCGGAACTTGGGCTTTTCAAGGTGACTCTCGATCCAGTGAAACTCCCAAACTGGCAGCCATGCACACCCTCTTTATGCGAGAGCACAACCGGCTGGCGACCGAGCTGAGACGCCTAAATCCTCGGTGGACCGGAGACAAGTTATATGAGGAGGCTCGGAAGATCGTGGGGGCCATGGTCCAGGTAGGGAGCCCTGGGTCCCAGCATCCACCAGAAGAAAATCCGGCATGAGAAGCGATCTGAAAAAGTGGTTCCCACCTTCCTTAACGCCCTGATGTGCTGGGTGTGCTTCAAGCAAGTCAGGTCTGAGTGATTGTGTGTGTGCCTGAGACCTGACCTCTACCCCCAATTCTGCCACTGACAGACTGTGTGACCCTGACCCTGTCACTCAGCTTTGCTGGGCTTCAGTTATCTCCATCAGCCAATGGGAAATCAAAGCTGCATTTGGCATGATGACATTCAAGAATGAATATATCTGAGGAGCCCTTTGAAAAGCCAAATGTCTGTCCAAAGGCAAGGGAGTGTGGTAGGCAGCCTCTAAGGTAATGTCTTCTATGCCTTCTCTTCTAGATCATCACCTACCGGGACTTTCTGCCCCTGGTTCTGGGCACGGCCCGGGCCAGGAGAACCCTGGGGTCCTACCGGGGGTATTGCTCCAATGTGGACCCTCGTGTGTCCAACGTCTTCACCCTGGCCTTCCGCTTTGGGCACACCATGCTCCAGCCCTTCATGTTCCGCTTAGACAGCCAGTTCCGGGCGTCGGCACCCAACTCACGTGTTCCACTCAGCTCCGTCTTCTTTGCCAGCTGGCGAGTTGTGCATGAAGGTGACCGGACTTTCCAGAGGGAGATGGGAGTTGGGTAGGGAAGGACCCTTCCCCTGAGTGGACCAAGCCTAACTGCCGGGAGGCAAGGCTGATGCTCAGGTCACTGCTAATCATCTCCCCAGGACAGTGAAAACAAGGCGGGTGCCACCAAGACCCTCAGTGGCAGGCCTCCCATCGCCTCTGAGATTAGGGATTTCTAAAAGGGGAGGCGTCTGATGTCAGACTGGTGACTTGTGGGCCTGAAAGAAGCTTGCCCTCCACTCCTCTAAGAAGTAGGGACGGCCCCTTTCCCTGCCAGCCCCACTCTCTCCATGTCCACCCAGGCTTCTGCTTTCTGAAATAATCATCACAGATTATAAGTGACTGGCTTATCTAGCTCTGAGCTACTTTGGCACCCTGTGATATGATTCAGGGACTTCTCAGAAGCTGGTGCAATCTGTGCCGCTCACATTTCCTGCCACCAGGTGGCATCGACCCCATCATCCGAGGCCTCATGGCCACCCCTGCCAAGCTGAACCGGCAGGATTCCATGTTAGTGGATGAGCTCCGGGACCGGCTGTTTGAGCAAGTGAGAAGAATCGGGCTAGACCTGGCGGCTCTCAACATGCAACGTAGCCGGGACCATGGCCTCCCAGGTGAGGGCGCTGCCCACCCCTTCTCCCAGGCTTTGCTTGGACCAGGGCTGCTGCTGCTGCTGCTGCTGGTGGGGGTGGTGGGGACCGGTTTCAGAGAAGACCCTTGGTGCCTCTTTTTGCCTGGGGATGTCTACAGAATGTGCGAGAACAAGGCTGGCGCAGTAGGGCGTTCCTGGGACCACCGTTTCGCTGCCCTGCTGCATCTTCTCTGTTGCAGGGTCTCTAGATTTAGGCTCACAACAGGACCAGGATTTGTGCACGGGAGATGAACAAAGATGATCAGGATTCTCCAAGTAGAGAGAAAGAGATATAAAAGGAGGGAAGAAATGCTCAATTCCCTAGCACCTTGGCAAGTTCCAAGGAGAAATGGCCCAAATTCCAGGGACAGAGACACTGGCCTCTGGCTCTGCGTAGAGAAAGGCAGAGCCTGAGAGGCAGGGAATAGGCCGAGTAAAATTAAGGCTGCCGTGGCTGTTTGGTGAGGATGTGGGAAGCCTGAATCCAGGAACTTCATGGATATTAACTCATTTAATCTGTCAGGAAATAAGCTCAGACATCCAGCAATTTGCCCAATGCCACATAACTAAGAAGTAGTAAAATATGAAACAAATTCAGAATTTCTCCTTTCTTTCCCCTGTTCAATCGACTATGTTAGGGGAAGGCTTTGGCCATGGCCTTGTTTCTCTGTCCCTCTCCTGACCTTCTACTTTCCTGCCCATGTACAATCTGCAGCTCCGTCTGCCTCGCCTAGTCTTGGACTGCGTTCTAACAGCATGGGGGGAATTTCTACTGCACCTAACTGGCAAGCGCACCAGAACCAGTTTCTTTCCTTCATCACACTTACCTGGTCCTGACAGCTAAAGAACTGTGGGCGCCCCCTGCTGGAGAACTGAGATTGCCAGCCACCCAAGTTGCCACACAGAATCTGTTCCCTGCAAGCTGTCCCAGAAATATTTCCCTGATAATTTATTCTAATCCCTTCCAAGGTCCAACACCAAATTTGACATTGGAAGACCTGGTGTAAACTCCACTGAACTCCACTTAATAGTAAAGTGACCTTGGAAAAAGTCACGGCTGCTTAAGCTCAACGGCTTCCCATTGATAAAACGGGAATTAGGTGTTCCAAGGGTCCTGAGAGACAGACATTCACACAACAGAGCTCCGTAATGGTAACACCTGATACGGTTTTCCTTTGATCAGCTGGGGGACGGCGTTTGTGAGCTGTAGTTCAAGGGCTGTTGCTGGCCGCGTGTCCCTTCAGGTCACGGCAAAGCCGTCTCTTACAGTCAGGGCCCCAGCACATCAGGTGGCCCGATCCTGGTGTGAGACGCGGACAGCGGGGCACTCAGCATGGCTGGTCTTAGGAAATTTCTGAGTAGGTGAAAAATTTTCAAAAAGCTTTAAGATGTAGTTAACATCTAAAATTCACCCACAGGAAGTATACAATTCAATGACTTCAGTGTGGAGTCGTGCATCAGTCATCATCTCTAATATCAGAGCATTTTTATCAAAAGAAACCGCATAACAACAGTCAATCCCCATTCCCACCCCAACCCCGGACAACCACTCATTTACTTTCTGTCCCTACGTATCTGCCTATTCTGGACCTTTACATAATGGAATCACACAGCAGGTGGCCCTTTTCTGAGTAAACTTCACCCATGTTTTTCATTGCTTGTTCACTCACTTATTTCTTCATTCGTTCATTCTACAAACCTGATTGACAGGCTCTGGTGTTCTGGGTGCTGTCTGAAGTGTCGGGCACTCCAAGCATGGTTGTCTGCTTGCCTTTGGTCTTTGGTTCAGGGCCTCTCCCACCCGCAGGCGTTTGTTCTGCCCAACATGCCCTGACCACAGAGCTCTCGGGAGAAACGTGGAAAGCAGCAGAAGGTAATGGGAAGACAGCAGGATTAGGACTGAAACTGCTTCCGCCCCCTTCCCCTCAGGGTACAATGCTTGGCGGCGCTTCTGTGGGCTCTCCCAGCCCAGGAACCTGGCACAGCTGAGCCGAGTGCTGAGAAACCAGGATTTAGCGAGAAAGTTCCTGAATGTGTACGGGACACCTGACAACATTGACATCTGGATCGGGGCCATTGCAGAGCCTCTTTTGCCGGGGGCCCGAGTGGGGCCTCTTCTGGCTTGTCTTTTTGAGAACCAGTTCCGAAGAGCCCGAAGAGGAGATAGGTAAGTGATCCAACCCTACAGAAACTAACCTCAGGGCAGGAAAGAAAAGCACCAGTGAGACCACTGACTCCGGAAGCCTGGCATTGCCTGCACTGGGGGCACCTTTAACGCAGGAGAGAGACTTCAAAGCCTCACCAGTTTGGGCTGGAGGATCCCAGGAAACATGGGCAGAAAATGCTAAAACTGCTTTCCTTCCAATAAGCTTTTGGTTTAAGACCTGATTTAGTTGCATTTGAACCTAGGTTCAAATACAGCCCTGGCCACTTACGTTACTGTGCATTTAATACTGGGCCATTTACTTGACCACTGAACTGGTTTCTTTACTTATAAAATGGGAATAATAGGTATTTTGCGGGAATTTTGTGAGAATTGAATCAAATAATGTTCCTGGCACACAACGGATGCTCATTATATATATTAATTCCTCCTCAACCATCACCCACATTTCTCCACTGTCTTGGAAGGTTCTGGTGGCAGAAACGAGGTGTTTTTACCAAGAGACAGCGCAGGGCCCTGAGCCAGATTTCCTTGTCTCGAATTGTGTGCGACAATACTGGTATCACCACCGTTTCAAGGGACATCTTCAGGGCCAACACCTACCCCCAGGACTTTGTGGACTGCAGCAGAATCCCCAGGTTGAACCTGTCAGCCTGGAGAGGCAAATGAGGCTTCTGCAGGTAAGGGGAGGCCCTCCCTGAAGAGCCCTGGGCTGGGTCAGGTCCTCACTTCCTTCCCTAGATGGACGGCCAAGGCCTCTCAGACCTCTAAGCAGGGGCAACAGAGCTTGTCACTAGGGGGAGTATACTCGTTCCTACTGGCTTCCCAGTGTGCTGGCATCTGGGATGACAGTTAATCCCACCCAGGGCCTAGAACTCGGGGGTCAGGGGGCTGTGATTAGGAAGGATCCAGCTAGCCTTAGCTTAGTCACCAACACCCTGAAACAGCTTCATTTCTGGATGTCCAGCAAGTTTCTCACACATCCACTTCTGCTGCTTCCACAGGACTCCACCCCAGGCCTCCAACCTTGGAGATAGGGAACCCCGGGAAGACCCCAAGTTTACCTTTTACCCCTGGAGCAACCACATCTTGCTGATGCTTTCGCTGGCTAAAGCTCAGAACTGGTTCTTTGGCTGGGAGTGATAGGTAAGGTGCCCAGCAGCACTGAACCTACCCACCTCGGAAGCCAAGCAAGGAGATCTTAAGATCTCTGCAACAAGTCACCTGGAGGGTTTCCAGCCACTTTCTTACAGTGTATTTCCCAGCCCATCTCCAGCATCGGCCCATGACTGGGAGATCACAGTCCCAGCCTCTAGCCACCCCATGATCCTCCTCGGGAGCCTGCAGGCTGGGTAGCATGCTCTGCTTCTGCCAATAAAGCTCTGCTGAGGGCAGGAGCTGGTTTCTGTGTTGGGATGGGGAGGGTGTGACCTTGGTCCCATGCTATGCTGCAAATGATTAAGAGGACTGCTGCCAAGATAAGCTGGCACTGACCTCTAAGCCTCTCCTGGGGGCTGAGTGAAGAGAATCAAAAGGAACACTCTAGAGTAGGGAAAGGCAGAAAGGGGGGAGGGCAGCGGCACCAGGGGCCCTGACATTAAGGAGAATACCTCAGCAATGCCAGTGACCTGAGCAGGGAAATAACTGGCAGAACACCAGTCAGTATAAAAAGCTTTTATGTATAAAAAACACAATAAAAACACTACCCAGCTAGCAGAAAGCACTGGCACTGTGTGCAGCTTTCATTTGCTCCAGAAATAGTGGTATCTCAAATGCAACGGGCCTCAAGCAGTAGGATGAAGCTCCCGTGCAGAGAAGAGGCTGAGACCCCTGGGCAGGGAATGTGAGGTCTCGCTCACTTTCCTCCTTTCTTGACACTCCATTCGTAAAGAGGTCGTGGAGAAGGAGGTGCCTGCAGCCCACGGCTACTGTGTCTGTGAGAGGAGCCAGAAGAGGCTGTGCCGAGGACAGAACTAACTATGGGGTTATCCCAAACTAGTCTCACAACCAAACAACCTGTCTTGTGATACCCACTTGCAGTGGCTGAAATACAAATGCAGGGGTCACAGGGTCTCTGGCTTTACTGCCACGTGGCAGGGAGAAGACCCTGCAGGCCAGGCAGAGGGCTGGCCCGGGGATTTCCTCAGCTCTTTCGGTTCTCAGCATGTCTCTAATAAGAAAGGTGAGGAGGTGGGAGAGCACCGGCCTTAGCTATCACCTGCCGTATCCTCTTGCACGGAGGGACAGAGCTGCAGCAAGCTAGGAGACCGCGGTCCCTGAGGGGCTCACGAGGTCCTGGGGAAGGCTTCCTCGGGCCTCCTGCATGCGGCGCCGGGCGCGACGGAAGGCCTCTGTGATGGGAGTAAATACAGGAGTCGGCTGCCACGGTGTGGGGAGGAGCATGGCCCCTGCTGACCCTGCGTGGCCAGTTGCGGGGGAAGGGGACCTACCCAGCACATTGTGAACGGAACTCTGCTGGCTAAATCCTTCCAGACGGTCCAACACACTCTGCATCCTTTTCCTGAGAGAACTCGACTCCATGAAGGCCCTGTAGGGGAGTGTGCCACATGGTCAAGGCTACTCTCCAGCCCCCAGGGATAACAAGCCCCAAGGCAGACGGCCAGGGTCACTCACCTGGACTGCTGCAGACAGTGTAAGCGGAAGGTGACGCTACCTGTGGTCTCTGTACGGAGCCCAAAGCGGCTCAGACGCTCCCCCTGTGGCAGACGGTTAGACAGCATCAGGTTTCTGCAGCCTCCGGACCCCAGGGGACCCCAGGCACCGCGCAGGCCTCACTCCCAGTGCTATTCCCATTCTTAGGGAAAACCTCATCCCAGCACCCAGACTCCATCACCTCAAAGCTAACCCTGGGCTCCCAGCCTGAAAAGAGAGAACATTCCAACCTCACCGAGAAGAAGCCCTGCTGATAGTCCCCACCTGGGCTACGGAGGCCTCAGGGACTGGCTGGAAGGAGGGGTGGGTTATTTTGACGGGAACCAAGGGAAACCTCAAGTACACAATTCTCCAGAGATCTGCTAGGAGAGCAGTGCAGATATTTGCACCTGGTTCAAAACGCACCTATGACTTCCAGCTTAAGCAACAGGAAGGAAGGGGCTAAGTAATGATGAAGCAATGAAAATTAAGGGGCCTTAATCCAGATCCCACCTTCAACAGATGAGACAGGAACGTAAGTTCCTGGCACAAACTCTCCCCAAAGACAAAAATCACCTTGAAGGTCCCTGGTATCCGCACATAGGAGAGGTCCTCCAGTTCCAGGGAACCTCCGAGAAAGAACCTCCGCAGCTCAGCCACGGTGCCAAGCTCCACGGGCCTCCACGTGGAGACCGTCAGGGTATGTGAGCCTGTGCAGGATGAGGAAAATGAGGCCGAGGCCAGGGCCAGGAAGGCCACACGGTGCCTTGCCGACTCCCCAGCGCTGACACCGGCCTAGTCACCACTACAACACCCGTTCTGGTGACAGTCTGACCTCTGGTGAAGATTACCATGGTGGCCGTTTAGGGTGCCTGTTTGGAAATTAATCAGACAGAAATTCAAGTCTCAGCTCTGCCCGTTACTACCTGTGTACCCAGGTTAAGTTTCTTAACCTCCCCGAGGCTCATTCTCATCGTGTGAAATGGAAGCAACAACACCTATGCCTCACAGGGCAGTTGGGAGAATTAAGGAGAAGCACCTAGCACAAGGCCAGGCGCACAGTGAAGGAAAGTGGCTGCCGTTTTACAATGAGCGCTGATGCACTCTGCCAAGCAGCTCCCCCCTCTAGGCTGCAAGTCAAACCAGAGGCGCATGGAGAAGGTTCCAGAGGCACTCCGGCCGCTCGGCTTCACAGTTAGCTGCAGTTTCACTGTTGTCTCTAAGGAAGGGGGCAGATTCCTCAGCAGGAGCAGGGACTCTTGCGAGTTAAATGCGTCTAATTCCTAGCTATCCCTCCTTCTCACTGGAAGCTGTTGAATCTTTTGGAAGCGTCAGTCTTGCTCCTGGGCGCTAGGGCATGTGGGCCACAGGAAGGGCAGGAACAACCGGTCACCTGGGGTGGCAGGCAGCACCGCAGCCCCGTAGCCTTCCACACGGTACCTCTGCCAGAAGTCCAGGGAGAGGACCTCGCAGTAGAGCACAGGCCACTCCGGGAGAGCCTCTGGGAGCAAGTGAGAGAAGCAGCCAGGTCATAGCAGGCCTTCGCCAGGAGGGGGCGCTGCCTGAGGAGACCCAAGGCCTGGGACCCCTCAGTTGCTTGAGCTACTCACCAGCTGATTCGTCCTCCTGGAGGAAGGAAGCCTCAAACGTGAACGGATAGGAGAAGTAGGCCACGTTGTTCTAAAAAAGAGGAGCGTCATTTTATACTCAGTGTTGTGTGCTAGGCAAGGCCTCACCTGAAATCTATTCTCCCTGTGGCCAATGACAAGGTCACCTTCACAAAGGGAAAAAAATGATCACCGCAGGTGGGAAATAAAAGGCTGAGGCAAAGGGTGACCCAATTACCAGCTGCTCGCATTCGCACAAAAGCCATGAGAGAACCTCGGGAGCAAGCAGCCTGCGAGCCCCACGGAAGCGCTGGACCCGACTCTGGAATCTGCCTAGAGGATCTTCAGGTGCCACCCCAGGATCCGAGTCCTGTGCCCTTCCAGGTACCCTTCCCGTTTTCCATACCATTCCCAGGGACTTGGTGGCACAGGTCTGTGTTGTTCCCGAGAGCTGCTGGAACTCCGGGCTTGACCAGTCTGAAAGCCGGAGGCAATACTGTAAGTTCACCCGGGAGGAGGGCAAGCCGCTGAGGAAAGGGCGCAGCTCCTTCACGCACTCACGCACACAACCAATCACTCACTTAACATTTACTGAGTGTCTGCTCGATGCTGTGACAGGCACTGGGGGCATCTTGGTGACCAGACAGAAAAGATCGCTGTCTCTCACGGACCCGGCTCTCCAGCGGGAGGGAGACGGACCACAACAAGAGACCATCAGGCAGAGCACAACGCCATGCTAAAACCGGAACAGGGTAAGGGCCCGAGTGGCCTGGTGGCTCATTTCAGTTGAGTGCTGAGGGAAGACCTCTCAGAGGTGACACTTAGGCTGAGACCTACACTCAGGAAGACCCAGTCACTCAAAGATGTGACAGAGAGGGTGTCAGACACAGGAATGGTCCCGAAAAGGCCCAGTCCTGCTTTGCTCCCTGGTCGGGAGGTAGGAGAAGGCAACCAGTCAATGTTTCTCTCTCCCCCGCCCCACCCTTCCTCTCTGTGTAAAACAAATGAAAAATGTCCTCGGGTGAGGATTAAAAAGAAGAAACCCTATTTACGAAGGCCCAGCCTTGGACACTTGAACAATTCAAGACTAGCAGAAGGTGAGGAATTCACCAAGAAGGCTGACGACCCACAATCCTGCTTCTCTTTTCTGTCTTGAGAAGCATGGAGCCAGGAGCCAAGAGAAGAGCTTCCGTGAGGAGAAGGGAGCCTGGTTAAATGCTTCTGAGAGGTCAAGGAAGGTGACAGCAGAGAAGTCACCACAGATTGGACAACCTGGAAGTGATCTATGGCCTTGAGAAGAACAATGGCGGTTTTCGCGCGGGAGCAGGGAAGGAAGCCTGACCAGAGGCCTGTAGGAAACTCTCAGAACGGGTGTAAGACAAGAGACTCGTGAATATTACTTACTAGCAGCTGGTAATTCCACGAAGAAGTGGACGTAGAGATTGTCATACTCGTAGCCTTGGGCTGAAACTAAGAACATGGGAACCCATTTTCAGCTTCTTTTCCTACCACCCGTGGCACCCGCCCAGGCCTCAGGGGTCTGCGCCCTTCTGGAAAAGTCCCTCAAGGGCCAGGAACTCTCTCATGTTTCCAGGAAAGACATGTGGCCGAGTCTTCCAAGTACTGCGGACAACCCAAGGCCTCCAGGGGGCCGGGTAGATGACGTCACACTCCACTGGGGCACATGACCGAGCTTAAGGGATCTCTGTCATCTCTGTCTGGCAAGACACTTACCTACCTCTCCATTCACAAAGAGCCGGAAGGCGCCGGGAACCGTCTAAGGCAGAGAGAAGCCGGGCAGGTGAGGAGGTGCGGAGGGCGCCGGCACCTCTCCACCCGCCCACGGAGGGCCCGACACTGGGTGTCAGATCCAGATGTGTCCCTAATGCGTTTCCCCCCCGGCCCTGCCACTTCACAGGTACGTCTCCTAACATAACTGAAATTTGTCACGGAGAAAAAGAAAGCACGTAATTTAAATGGCGGGGAGGGCAACGCGGTATGGGAAATTCAGGGGACGGGCCGAGGGCAGCCGCGGCGGCTGTGCCGCCGTGTGCGCGGGCAGGTGGAGGCCCCTGCTCCCTTCGGACGGCTGAGGTCGAGGCGCTAGCGAGTTCCCCGCTTTAGTTCCGTGTGTAGCTGTCTTACCTAACTTTTCACGTCGACCACCTGCTGCTAATGCAGTATCAAAATAATGAAAGGTAATATTTTAGAGAGGGAGACCAGTGGCTTGTTCTCCCTTTTATCCTCGTTTCCAGATCTAGAAACGGAACGCCTACAACGTGGGGACACAAAGAACGTGGCATAAAATAATGGCCCTAAATGGTTTCGTTTTATTTTTAAAGAGCCAAACTGTTTAACAAACAGAAGACACCCCTTCCCCCTCTATGGGGCTCTCAGGCAAAATCTCCACATGAAGTGAGGAAGGCGTTTTTCATCTTTATATTTATTTTTAAATTAATTATAAAGTAATACTGAGTACATTACCACTGAAAAAATTCAGAACTACACACGTTTAAAGAGTAAAAAGTAAGCGTCCCTGACATGTCGCTCTCACCAACCAGTGTTCGCCTACCACACCCCACCCCGGCCTCCCCCAGAAAAGCTGCCCGCAGCAGGTGCGTGCCCTTTAAGGCCTTTCTCTGGGTGCCAACAGTTCTACGTCGATATACAACGTTCTAAAAACATTAACAAGGACTAGCCTCTTTATGCTATCTTTTACTTCCTTTGATGTGGCAGAGTATGTCCTGGGGACCCCGAGGGGAGGCGCTTCGACAGCCAGTCAGTGCGCTCTGGCTGAACGCAGTCACAGTGCTGCAGGGAGCCAGGGACTCACCGTCTCAAAGTCGGAGCCCACGAGGCTGCTGAGGTACTCCTTGTGCCGGCCGTAGAGCTGAGGGAGAAGGCCAAACCCAAACCCAAGATGTGACCCGAGCCAGACCAGGGTTCAGTTCTGAACGGGAGGACAAAAGCCCTAATGGGAAACGCCACCGAGAACTGGAGGCCTAAGCGTCCCGGTCACTGACATTTTAAAGTGAAGCCCAGAGGCTGCAGAATCCACTGGCCTGGGACCCAATCCCGGTTCTCACATGTACAAGCTCGAAGACCTTGGGCAGACTGCTTAGCTTCTCAGTCTCCGTTCCCTCATTTACAAAGGGTAGCAACAAAAGTATTTACCCCAAAGAGCTGTTTACAGTCTAAGGGAAATACGGGATGGGAAATAGCTGGCCCAGAACATGGCTCAAAGAAATGGCCGCTATGAAGGCGATGACGATGTTCTGATGTGGTCGAAAACCGGGGTCTGGTGTGTCAGCAATGCTGCCTGAGGCAGGAGAGAGCCGCTGAGAGCAGCCCTTGCAGCTATGGACATCGACCTCGGGCAAGGTCTCAGCCCCCCGGCGCCGAGGCTCACCCCTTTGGTGCTTGGAAGGAATTAGCTCTTACGTCCTTGAACACACGCTGCTCCCGCTCCTCCTCCTCCGGCTGCGCGAGGGAGGACACGTTGTCGATGGAGTACTTCCACAGCTCCTGCTTCTCCCCCTCGGTCTCAATTCTGTCAGGCCAAAGCCACAGAGGGACCGGCTCTCATAACAAGAGACGGGGCCCTGCAGACCCAGCCCGGGGATGAGCTACCACTGGCCGCACTCCGCATCTGGAGTGCGTGTCGACGGTAAAGCAAGGGCACCACACTGGACTCCGAGTACAGGCTCTGGGCCCGTCTCTGCCTCGAAGTCACAGTGAAACCCTAAAGCATGGCATCGCTGGCACCTAGTCCTCTCACCTAAGATCAGAGGGGCTAGGTGATTTCTAGTGTGCAGTTCTGTTATTCCAGGGCATGAGATAAAGAGCAAGCAGCCCAGAGGAAAAGGCCTAGCTGAGTTTATCTCACCCTGTGCTGGTCAGCCCCCATATTCAGCAGCACAGAGAATTATCTTCACTTACCTACACAGCTGAAGTTATCGCTTTCAAACAGGTGTAGTGATACATGTTCTGAGAACAGATTCCCAGCATCCAAGGGGTCAATGACCCAGAACAGAACATGAACCACTACCTTGGAATTTAAAAGTTGGAACAGATGAGGGGCTTTCTGTGCATGCCCTCAACTACGGGCCAGAAGCGCAGCCAAGGGGGAAAATGCCAGTCTCCACCACCCTTTTTGTGCTTGCCTCACCTGTAGGGTCCTTTGAGACCAGTGAAGTCAGGTTTTACTGTGATCACACCATTGCTGTCCACCTTCAGAGTACAGAGGACATGTTCATAATTCTTATAGCCAAGCCTAGAAACCAGGAAATGAACAAGGGTCAGGCTCACTGGTCCCACGTCCAGGGAAGGAGGAAGAGGTAGTCAGACCACGTCATGGGAGAGGACAGAGGCTGTAGTGAGAATTACCGAATAAAAGACTTTCTTCTGAGAACAACCAAGAAAAATAAAAAGGCAAAAAGCCCTTTCCTCCCATGTGCCCCAGGATGACTGCAACAGGTAGCCGGTCACTAGCGAGAGGGGACGGGACGAGGATCTGAGCTGGGCAGTGGGGCTTCACTCACTTCCCATAGGGCCCCAGGTCTGCCATGATGTACATGGTCTGAAGAGGGGTGTTGATGACATGGTTGTTCCTGATGAATTCTTCTGAGGGATCCCAGGTGACAATTCGTGACTTGAGGATGCCGCCCTCCCTGGGAAACACCACAGGAAGGGTCACTTCCCTGGCGCCCCCTGAAGAGCCTGAAGGAGGAGCACAGGGGAGCGCGCCCAGGTGGAGGTCTGCCCCAGGATGGGAAGCTCCAGCCGGTGGATGTACCAAGAACGATCACATGGGAGGACCACAGGGCCCCCCGACAGTCCCCACGCACTCACATCCCTCGTCTGTCCTGCCGGCGCCGCCTGACATTTGCCATTCGCTCGACCAGGAATGATGGCACCTCCCTGGTCGCAGTGGTCATTTTCTGACAGTGCTGGGAAAAGAGAGCAGCCTCGTGGAACCCAGTTGACCAAGGCCACATGGGACCCAGTACCCAAAGGGAGGTCTTCCTTCTGAAGCCTCATCCAGGACCCAACCTAAAATCACACTTCACCACATACATGCGAATGGAGGGGAGCAGTGGCATAAACAAGCCAAAGAAGATTCCTACCACGCCTTGGTTTGCCCTAAGCTTCCAGCAGCACTATTAAACTTCAGAAATACATTTATTTATGCTAATGTTAAAAGAGCTGCAATCCCTGAGCACATACCAAAAGGTTGGGTGAGTTTGCCTGGTAGATGTTGACATTAACTGGGTAGCTGGAGGATGCCAGATGGGGTACAAGTGTTCTGCGGGAAATCCACACATGGGAACTAAGCACTACCTGTAATTTTATTCACTTTTCCAAAACAGACAACCCAAATTGTATATGATACCAACCTGCAGCTTTCTTAATAAAAGCATCAATATTTCAAAAACTTCCGCTTAACAACTATTCCTTCGAGAGATCTGCAAGATTATAGACAGAAATCATAAAATAGTGCCTCTATCCTCCCTTAAATAGTTTAAAATCTCTGAGAAAACAGACCATATCAGGCAGTGACAGAAGAAAATGTTAAACAAGTCCACCAGGGCAAGCTGGGATAACTGAGGCAAACTGAGGACATAAGCCATTGGCTGAACTGAATTCCTGTTCAACCCCACATGCTCAGAGTTTTGGCTGAATCCCCTGGTCAATTTTATCTAGATCAGCGATTTTCAACCAGTGTGCCACAAGAATTTTTAAAACACACAGTACTTGACTATTTAGTCAGGGGCACTGATCTCTTCTCCCTTAGATTGTCAAATAAAACAATTGACAACAGCCAACACAACAATAGCCATCCGGTGTGAATGAATCAAAACTATACCTATATTTTTCATCAGATTGGCAAAAAATATATTTTTTGGTGTGCCACAGAATCTTGGTAATTAGTTTATATGAGCCATGAGATGAGAAAGGTTGAAGACCGCTGATCTAGGCGGTCTAGACCCCGCCCACCCATCTCATCTCGGGACTCGTGGAAGAAGTGGAGCACAGCAGCTGCTTCTCTGGGTTTGCAGCCTGCAAGCCTATCCTCAGAGACGCTGCCAGTTCCTCTCAGCCCCGCAGCAGGCAGAGAAGGGATGAAACCACGCCGCCTGCAGGCTCTGCCCACACGACTCCAGCTTGGCTGCCAGCAGCACGAGTTAGTTCCTAGACTGGCTCTCTGTCACCCCTTAATAGGCTCCTGATTTAACACCCAGAACCCAGTGAGGCCAGAAAGCTCAGGGAGACAAAGGAGAAGGTAGCTATGGGACCTTGGAAAGAACAATACCTCCTCCAAGTTGGTGTATCTATCAGAGTCAGTGTAGGTAAAGATTCGTCGGTTCTTCCTGCTACCTGAATCCTCCAGCTTTAGGATCTCCTGACGGTACTGATGATCCAGAGGGCTCTGACAGGCTGCTTCATTTTGGTACAGATCTACTTCAAACTGAGATCACAAGGAAAGAGAGATCTACTGAGACGATGTCAAACCTTTGTTCCTATAACTGTTTAATGAGAGCAGTTCTGCAGGGCTTATCCAATCCAATGTGTTTTCATAGCCAATTCTTGTTTGTCTAAACTACTGGAGGGCAGGGCATCCAAAGGATGTAAGAGTTAAAAGGAACCAGAGTGATGATCTAAGCAAACATGTGGCCCAGAGGTAAAAAGGACCACAAAACTGGGTGATGGCAGTCGCTATGCTACATTGCCCCGGCTACAAGCTTTCTGGAAATCAGTCCGTCAGTCTGTATCAAGAATCTATCCCTGCCACCAGGGAGGTGGACCAGGTGGAGGGGGACCCAGTAGACAAGTGGCACTGGCTCACCTGGCTAAAGAGCTTCTCCTGCCATCCAATCAAGACCTCCTCCTCTTCCTCTTCGTCTGGGCGGTGTCCACCTCCAAAGACAACAGGGTGAGTCAAATATCTGAGCAAAGCCAGCATCAGTTCTTGCTCTGTGGTTAGTTACCACCAAAGTCCTGCTCTTACATTTGCCACAAAACCAGCTGGAGCTCCATGACTTATTAAGCGCTCATTCGACCTTGTCTACATTTCCACATTTGCTTGAAAGGAACCCTGGCATTTTCATCTTTACTAGGCCTGAAGCCATATATCTAGAATCACAAAAACTGTAGCCTTAGGACCAAGTATCAGGAGAGAAGAGGAAAGGCAAATAAATGATTATATAAAAAACCAAAACTAACGCACTCCTGTCTGAGTATGCCCTTCGCAGAGACACACGCTTCACCAGCCACCGGCCCACACTCTCGCCCAGGACTCCTTTTTAACAGAAACAAAAGCAGAGAATAGAGGCCTAACAGAAGCACACTGTCCTCTCTTCCTACTCTTCTGCCTTCTCAGAGAAGGAAAACTGCAAGAGCACAGCTGATGTTAATATGCATGTTTTCCAAGCAGACCGCAATTTTTTTTAAATCATTTTAGGAAGTGTCTATACATATATATATACTTAGAATTTGGAGCATATTTTCTCTTAGAAAAAATGCCACAAATGAAGCTTAGGTGGCCAGGAAAACATATCATATCTAAAGTATGGCACTTGTTACTTTACTACATTTAACTGCACCTAAGATCAGTATCTTGATGGCAAGACTCATTCCTATTCAATTTTCATACACAACATAATACAGCTGTTAAAATTGCCTAATCAAGCCCTGGCTTCAACATTTACCACCCATGTGACCTTGGGCAAGGAACCCAACCTCTCCATGCCTTTTCGCAGCCTACAGCCCTGGGTCTATTCTGTTTTAAGAGGTAACTACCACCCTAGTCCCTTCCCAGGTACCCAGGGGAACACATCACCACCGAACACCCACTGGCCGTTGGGTGAGGCCTGAAAGTGGCCAAGTCTATGAGGTCCTTCCCGCGCTGGGCAGCAGGCTGGCAATGGAGGAAGTTGCTTGATGTGATTCTTTGCAAGTGGACTCTGTTAGGAAAAGAGAAGCCCAAAATACTCGTTAAAAGACACACAGCCTGGAGATGAACACCAAGCAAATATGGGGGAAGCACAATACCACGGTGTGCGAGGTGCAAACAACCGAGGGGTGGTGAGTGAAGCGCGGGGTCCTAAGGGGAAGAGTGAGGGTGAAGGAGTGTCCTGGGTACACAGGGCTCCGAGGAATCTGGGAGGGCCTGTGTGGGTCTGCAAGCTGTGAGTGGGGAGGGTGCAGGGTAGTGGGGAGACAGAGGGAGACCGCGGAGGCAGTGAAAGGGATTGTGAGCGGAAGTGGGGACGGCCGAACACTGAGAGGTGAAGTTCAGGCTCGAATGATCTGAGAGCATAAAAGCCCGGGGCTCTGGGACTATGCGACTACCGGAGGCGCAAGTTGCGCACGGGGTCCCGGGAGCGATATACAGCCTCCCCGGTGTCAGTATTCCAGACGGTCTCCGCCATGACAGCTGCAACGCACCGCGACTGCGCCGGAAAGCGCCGGAAAGCGCGCCGCTCCCAGTTCTCCTGGCAACGGAGACGTTGGGTTCGGGAGGCGACGGAGGGGTTGCGCGCGCAATCCTGGGTTCCCAGCGCAGTCGCCAGCCGGTGCAGTCCCAAACAAAGCCCTACTGCTGGGGTCTCGCGGGATCACTGATTATCGCAAGTGTGACCAAAGCTCACGCACACCCGAAGCCGACTTGATGCACTTTACAAATGAGACTAAGGCAGAGCCATTGGCCCTTTTCATATAGTTTCAGACATGGTGATGGAGACCAGACCCAGATTCCTTGATTCCCCACCACTACTTTTGCCACCACACCTCCCTGACTTCCGCGGAATGCTTGTTACTTTGGCCTGAAAATCGGTGGATGTGACTTACAGAATGTTTCTACTCTTTCCAAAGAAGTCAGAGAAGGCGATGGCGCTCATACAAACATGAAAATATATTCTTGGGAGAAAAAGAAAAACCCTGCCAGAAGATTAATTAGTCCTCGTATTCACTAAGCCAGAGAAAGAAAAAACAAGGAAGCTGGCAGTAAGGAGAACATGTTATTGTACGGGGTTTTCCCCTGCATGTGTTATTCCAGGTTCTTAATACCTTAGATACGCACTGGCCTCCTGAAAAGCCAACAAAGTGTCATTCAGAAGTCACGCTTCAATGGACTAGCAAAGGCAAGACACCTCATAACCTCCTGTCTAGCTCCCTGGCATCCCTAAGGTGGCGTCAACAGTCATCAGCCTTTGACATTTGCTACTGCCCCCAACAGCAGAAGCAGTTGTCCTCTGAAATCAGGACTCTTATGCCGGTTTGATTACATTGCATGGGGAGCCCGGCGCAGCTGAGCTGCCGTTGTGTAACACGAAGGGCTCACCATGATATCAGCACCATTATTTAACATCTAACACAGCCTGAGCGTTTTGTTTGCATTGTCCCTAGTCTTCATAGAAACCCCCTAAGTTGCTATTGTTATCCCCACTTATTGATGGAGTTAGTGAAGGCCAGACCTTAAAGAGCTTGCTAAGGTAGAACTCTAGGAAGTGGTGAAGGAGCTGGGATGCTAGCCGGGGTCTGGCTTTTGAAGCCTGACACCTTTCAGTCTGCCTCGCGCCTCTCACCTACCAGTTTACTCTATTACAGCACACGGTTTACAACCTGGGAAATAATTACTTTAACGGATGAAACCATAGAGGCAGGATACCAGCTCTTAAGAAACATTCTCTCTCATTTTTCCTTTTAAAGTCGTGAATAGACAGCAAGCACTGTACCACATGAACACCGAATGAGAAATATGGAGACTGCATCAACTGTTTAGTTTTATAACCAAGTCAAATTTACAGCAAAGTAACCATTATCGAATTATTTTCATACAGATAAACTAGATTTTTATGTTTTTGTTTACTGCTTTCTATAAATCAGCATTCTTAAAACTGGGGTCTGTGAGTGGTGTTCAAGGAGTCTATGAACTCTTTCCTAAAATTCTGTGGGGAAAGGACCATTTTCTGGAGGGAGTTTCTAGCTTGTATCAGATTCTTGAAGGAGTCTCTAACCTGATATCAAGAATGGCCTGATCCCCACTACACTTACATACTATCTTGTTAAAAGTCAAAAGTTTGGGTTACAGAGCATAAAGAGCAAAATCCATTGTACCGTCACCAGCAACCCTCCCACCCTCATCCCCAACCGGGATGGTTAAGAGCTGACATTTACTGTGTTCTCCCTAAACTAACACCATAATCTGAAGAAATCTTTTGGTTTAGAAAATACTTGCACAAACCACCTAATAAAAGGTAAATATTATTGCCTACATTTCACATATTTATAAGTTAATTTCTCAGTCTTGTGACTAGGAAGCATAGAGCCTGGGATGTTAAGTCCAGATGTTCTGACGTAGACTGGTGGGCTCTCCTTTGAACTGTGTTGCCTCCTAATATCTACTCATCCCCACCCCCTCCCGACTTGTTTCTTTCCAAAACCAGCCCCATCTGAGCCACATCCGAACAGCCCACCGCTCCTCCTTTTCCCTCCCCAGTTGGCACTCCACAGTTTACTTGAGCTCTCCTCGCTACTAGACTTCAGGAAAGCAGAAGAAAAGGAGGAGGAACATCACAAAGTGACACATTTACCTACCACAGGATCCAGCGATCCCACTCCTACCCATTTACTCAAAAGCAATGACGTCGATGCACACAAAGACCTCTATGTGAACGTGCATAACAACTTCATTCACAACAGGAAAAATGGGAAGCAGCCCAGCTGTCTACCGACACATACATGTTTAAACAAATTGTGTGATATCTTTACAGTGAACTACTACTCCACAGTAAAAGACAAAGTAACTACTGATACACAAAACCAAAAATTATTATGCTAAATGAAAGAAGCTGGACACAAAAGGCTATATCTTTTGTGGTTTCTTTTATATGACACTCTAGGGGAAAAAAATACTATAGAGACGGAGCCCAGGTTAGTGGTTGCCTGAGGTTGAGTTTGGGAAGAGGGGTTGACTATACAGGGGCAGCGTGAGGTAATCTGCGTGAGAATGGAACTCTTCTATATGGAACTGTGGTAGCGGTGGTACACAGCCCATGGCATTTATTGAAACCTATAGAACTGTGTGTCACAGTGAGTGAATTTCACTGAATGTAAATTGTAAACTGTTTACCAAGTTGTGAGAGGTACCTAAAATGGAATATGGACTATGACAAAGGAATCGAACTGTGTTACAAATGATTCACATTACCATACTGAGGGAGTGAGAAAGGACCCACCCTAAATAACTTCGTATACATATTTATTTATTTATTTATTTATTTATTTATTTATTTTTAGAGAGGAGAAGAGAAGGAGAAAGAGGGGGAGAAACATCAATGTGTGGTTGCCTCTCATGCGTTCCCTATTGGGGACCTGGCCTGCAACCCAGACATGTGCCCGAGACTGGGAATCAAACCAGCAACCTTCTGGTTTGCAGGCTCGATCCATTGAGCCACACCAGACAGGGAAACCCTAAAGAACTTTGGGAAATAGTGTTTTGACTGGAAACTGAAGGCTAATGATGAAAATAATTATCTACAAATGCTGCATACTAGTTGATAAACTTATTTCTCAGAGGCGTATCGGTAAGCAGTTCTGAAACTACTTATATGTGTACCAAGATTGAAAAAATAAGCAAATATATTATAGAGAACAATAACCATATTTTTCACTGTCTGAGAAAGAAATTACAAATAAGGAAAAGGGTAAAGGCAAGAAGGGACCATGTGGATCATAGTGGGAGTAAGGAGTAAAAATTCATGGGTATTTAAATATACAAAGTAGGGAAAAAGTAGGTTTAGAATGGTTTATACAAAAAAATAATACAATCATTAATAAATAACAACACAAGAGTAAACGGTGTTTCACATACAACTTCAGACCTACATTTGCCCCACCCTGTATATATAAAGGTGGGATCAGAAATGAATCTGGTTATGTATGTATGTAGGCATGAGTAGCTATCACACATACAGTTCCCAGCTGTGTCCACTGAGACAGTCTAGAAACAGTCACTCCCCAACAGAAACAAGCACTCCTAGTGCCCAGACTTTGGTTTCTAAATACCATTCTCCATTATGAAGCAATCAAGAATTGACTGATTACCTGAAAGAAGCATAATGGAAACTACGAGGCATTTCTAGGCTAGGGAGCTCCCAGCCAAGGAGAATCCTGAGATGGGTGCAGGTATGATCTGTTAACAGTCAACAGGCCCAGCAGCTGGCCAGGAGGACCTAGGCAGGACACCAAAAACATCTGCTACAGGTACGTTTTGTAAAGGTGATCCCAGGGGACATTAGTATGGGAGTGGGCTAAACCCAGACCAACTTCCTCAGGGAGCCATGAGAGTGAGCAACCCTACCTTTTCCCAGCCCCTTCCAGGCAGTGTGCCAACAGGTAGAACAGGTGGGACCACATGGGTATTACTGAACTGACATTATCAGAGTCAGTAAGAGAACAAAACAGGAGAGCAGTACCTAGAAACTCCACCTCTGAAGCAGTTTATTTGTGTCAAAGCCAGATTTCAATTGCCTTTTCCCAAGAAACATACTCAGCTTCTGATAATTAATTGCTTTTATCTTGGGAAGCCCCACTTTCCCTACCGTGTGTCCCAGCAGGTCAGCCCCGGTCTTCGGCAACATGGAGCAACGGGCGTGTTCCGGGCGGTAGGACTCTGACGACACTGGCCTTTATGGCTTCTCCCCCTCCCAGAAGACGTTTCAATTTTTAGAAATACGGGGACTTTGAAATTCACCTTCTATGCTCCCCGCTTCTTTTTTCTTAAAAAGAAAAAGTTATTTTATAGTTATTCTATTACAGTTGTCCCACGTTTCCCCCCTTTACCCTCCTCCGCCCAGCCCGACACCCCTGCTCCCACAGTCAATCCCACACTGTTGTCCATGTCCATGGGTCATGTATGCATGTTCTTTGTCTAGTCCCCCCCCCGCTTCTTTCCACCATTACCCCCCCACCCGGCCCCTGTGCCCCTCTGGTTGATATTCTCCTGGAATATGAAGAAATTGATCTCTTCAATGAATTCTAGTAAGTGGCAGAGATTTATTTAGCTTTATTAGATTCTCCAATAAATCTATTGGATTTATTTAGATTCACTTAGATTCTCCAATGCCTGAGATTTGAATTCTGTAGCTGAGGAGCAGGGCCTGGACACTTGTATTTTTAACAAGCTTTCCACGGATCCAGACGCAGTTTTGGGAACCGCTGAACAACAGGCTTGCTAAATTTATTTTGAACTCTAAGCGTCCTTTTCCCATGAATCTGGCCAATATAAGTCAGAATGGAGCAAAGCCAGGCTGGCCATGATTCCCCCACTGTATTTACATAAATAGCACAGAGTCAAAACAGTTTTAGATTTAGTTATAGATTACACTCACTCCCTCTCCCGAGAAGTTGGCATTTTCTGCCCTTTGGCAGAGCAGACGTCCATTGGGCACTCTGACAGCTCAGGTCATGATTTATTGAGCTCCACCAAAAAGAGGACCTTCCACATTAGGTTTCTTGGAGAATTTTTCAAAAGACAAAAATAACAAGAAAACCTAGGGTTGTGTGACACATTTAAAATATCCCACCAAAGGAAATGGTCTAAATTGAGGATTCTGCACCGTGGCTGGACAGCGCTGTCAGCACCCAGTGACACCTTCTGACCCTGCTCTGAGCTCACTCTCTCAGACTCCTGCTGCGCGCGCTGGCTGACACCTTCCCGGGGGACAGCGGGAGGAGGACACCTCGCAGGCTCAGGTGGCCCACCTTCCATGTTTATCCATTTCCATCTGTGTGAAGTACATTTAAAATTTTTATATAAAAACAAATACAGATATGATCTGGAGTAAGACACAAAAGGGTGACTTTTTTAGTTAAAATGTGAGATCCTGAACTTTCAGTTGATAATAATGTAACAATGTGGGTTCATTATTTGTGGCGAATGTACCATAGAGACGTAAGATGATGATGATAATAATAGTGGAAACTGGGCGTGGGTATACGGGAGCTCTGTACTATTTTTCCAATAATTCCGTAAATCTACGGCTTCTGAAATAAAAGCTTTATTTTTCAAAATGTGAGCTATCCAAGAAATTCTAGTTTCCTTCAGAGGTAGCTGGTATCCCTGGCAGGGGTGTGTCAGAAGCGATGTTTAAAAAGCACTGCCCACTCCCTGTTGTTTGCAGAAGGACATTCTACAGCACCTTGAAAAGCCTGTATTTCTTAAGAGAAGAACAAAACAAGCAGGGTAGTAAGGATTTTTTCACTCTCCCCTGGCCACTGTCCCCTTCATGGCACTGTGAGAAGAGTGACAGGCAAATAACCACATGCCCCCCCCCAGGTTCCCACCCCAGTGGAAGGGATTCTATTACCACAGACTGTAGCTCACCCTATTCCAGCCTCCACCACAATCCTTCAGGGCATGTTATGCTTGTACACCCCCAAATCATCTGGATGGAACCCTAGGGAGAAGTAGTCAGAACGCAACCATTTACAGTAAGTCCCAGAGGGCGCACATCCTGGCGCCCAACGGGAACCACCCGTTAGTGTTGGGGTAGTCAGCAGGGGAGTGGGGTGCCTCCTCAGAGATGTTCACTGAGGACTCCAACCTCCATCCACCACAGAGACCAGAGGATGGAACATCACAAGCTTGGGGCATATGGGTTCTGTTGCTTCTAAAGCAGGGATGTCACACTCACTTTCACCGGGGGCCCCATCAGCCTCGTGGTGGCCTTCAAAGGGCCGAAATAATTTTAGGGCTGTATAAATGTAACTACTCCTTAACTGTTAAGGAGTTGAAATTACATTTGGCCCTTTGAAGGCCACCTCAAGGCTGATGTGGCTCCCAGGGAACATGAGTTTGATGGCTCTGTAAAGGATTCTTCAGCCATTTGTAAAGTAGGTGTTGAAGTTCCACCTCAAGGTTCAAGAGGGGGCTCAAGCTGATGTTGCTCCGGACTGTGAAAGGACCAAGACTCGGATGTTCATTTATTGATTGATTTTAAATCCTCACCCAAGGACACACTTATCGATTTTAGAGAGAGTGGAAGGGGGTTTGCAGAAAGAAACGTTGATGTGAGAGAGAAACATCAATTGGTTGCCCCTGCAATGCACTTCGATTGGGGACCAAACTCTCAACCAAGACATGGGCTCCAACCAGAATCGAACCCCCAACCTTTCGGTTTATGGGAAGACGCACCAACTAACTGAGCCACACTGGCCAGGGCTCAGATGTTCGTCATAATCTCTTGGCTGCCTCTGTTTCTGTGCAGTGTAGGATGGGCAGTGGGGCTTGAAGTTAGGGAAAATGGAAGAGAAAGAGAATAATCCAGAAATTATACCCTCTAGCTACACTTCAAACACAGCACTTTAATCAGGCTAGGAAACGGTTTCCAGAAAGAGCTTTAGAACTGACAACCAAGAACTTGGATTTGAATGACTAAGTTAAGCCAAGGTGATTTTATACCAGTGTTCATCATTTTTATCATCAAAACAAATATTATTGATTGCCCAATATAATTTCGAGCTCCCTATAATAATGATCTAATTTGGGTAACAGGAAAGATGCATAAAGAGATAAGTAGCAAAAGTAAAGGAGAGGAAAAGAGAATCAATGTGCAATGCCTTTTGGGGCTCGGCAGATGAAATAAAGGCTTCGTGGAGAAGCTATGGCTTGAGTTAAACATTGGACTTGAACATGACAGGTATGGGGAATGGCAAAGGGAAAGGTACAGAGCATGCTGGGGAGAAAAGAGGAGGCAGCTTGGCTAGAATGAAGAGCTTGGGTAGAGGAGTGATGTGTGATGGAAGACATGGAAGGACAGGCAGAATAAAACCTTGGCTAAAACTTGAGACTTTGTCCGGTGGGAAGTGGGGAGCTTGATGGTGAAAACTTCAGTGTGTGGGGGGGTGGAGACAGGTGGTGGCAGGGAGAGCAGTGAGAACGGTGTGATTGGAGCAAAACTGAGGTGACCCAGGGCAGAACAACAACTTGGGGAAGGCAAAGAAGCAACAGATGCACAAGATTTATGAAGGATGAATTGATAGATATTGGTGATTGAAATGTGAGGTGGGAAGAAGGAAGAAAAAGAGAAAAAAAGAAGAAAAGCACCCAGGATGACTCTTGCTAGAGAGGTGCTGAGCAAGACCTAGCCCTTCAGTTTCCAACATTCTGTGGCTAATTGAAAAAACTCATTGATACTAAGTTTGTCATTCAGACCCCCGATGTTATGCCAACCCCAGAAGCTGCCAAATACTCAGGGACTCCTCCCACTAGAAAATACTTAGAGAAGACAACAGAACCTATTCCGGTCTGCTGATGGAGACACACAAATAAATCATCCTAGACATTTTTCTCTTCCACAAATCCTTCTTCACTCTGACACTGTTCCCAACCTTCCTCAGGGCCTGTGTTGCCCAGGGACACCATTCAGAGAAACTTTGTCATCTCTACACCCCATCCAGAGGCCTGATGGTGTATGCCAGGACACAGGGTTCCTCCCTTCTCCGGGATAGAACAAATTGATGAGTTCCAGGCAGGGCAAACATTGGCACGTGGAGTTATGGTGGGAACAAGAAGTCTATTTGTTTAGTGTTCTTGGAAATGAACAGGAAGAAATGTACTTTAGTCAGGAAAGAAAAAAATAACCTGTCAAGCTGTGAACAACAGCCAAGTCAGTGGGACATGAGACGTCAAGCAGAAAGCTGAGGAAGGGACTGGCTAGGCTTCCAAGGAAGATGGCACCTGGAATGGTAGGGATGGCTGGCAGGCCACGGCCCGGTGCGAGAGCTATGATCACCTCCCATGAACAGAGTGATCCCTTTGTCACTGACTGTGAGTGCCCCATTGATCAGCCAAAGGTTTTATGTGCAGCATTCACAATTCTACTTCTGGAATGGGATAGAAGAGAGCCAACCATGTCCAAGGTCAGCCTCGTTTATAAACTGGACTCCTGGAAAGTGAATGAGCGTGTATGTGTATTGCCATATGCGAGGGATGGGCTTTGTCTTCATTGGGTACCTCCTGCTACTGCTGCTACTGTTATTACTAAAATTTCTTGAAATCTCTGTGCTGTTATATGAGAAGCTATTGGCTTTTTTAGCTGTTTGCTAGACTTTCTGTCCTCCAGTCTCCATTTCTCAGGCCAATTTACCATTCCCTAATAGGGAGACATCTCACTGTGCTAAACATAATTAATTAGCTTGAGATAAATCCATGAACACACGTCATCACACATCAGCAGAGCTCTGAAAATACAAATTAGCCATAGGACAATTACATGTCCACTGTGACTGCCTCCAGGGAGGTTTTATGCCAAGAACAAAGGAAGGACCATACTGATCTAGAGCTGACATCCCTGCCCATGACAAAAAGGTTAAATGTAGGACATATCATATCTTGTCACAACACAATCAAGACCCAGAGATAGTCAGACCAGCACACAGGAAAGCAGCGTTATCCCATAGGGTCTTCCAGAATGAAGTTCCATCTTGAAATCATTCAGAACCAACTAGGTCAAGATCCATATAAAGAAGGTAAACTCAGGGGTCTGGTTTTTGGTTGATGAATTTCTGCCAGTCCCCCTGAATTTTTCAATCCAAAGTATAATTGCATAAAGAGGTTTATGTTTTAAATTGTCTGTCTATAAAACACATTTTCACAAAATTTTGTTTTCTCATACCCTTTTTGTTTCCTTCCTGTATGGATCTAATGAACTTGAAATTTCAAAGTCATTGAAGTAGGACTAGTATATAACATAATACTTGTGCCTTAAATCAATAAGCTCCCGGATATTGGTGTTTTTTATGGGCCACTCTATGGAAGGCATGAAGTCATAGAATCCTAAAAATCATCTAAATGAACCATCAGTTTTGCAACTAGAAGATAGGAGTCACCAGAAGATGAAGTGACTTGCCCAGAGCCGTGCAGTGACAGAGGCAGAAACTTAATTAACCCACTGCCCTGAGATCAAGTCCAGGTCTCTTCTCTTGTGGCCAAAAAATAGCAGTATTTTGAATTTGATTTAAAAAATGTTTTTAAATCACTTTATTTATTTTTTAAGGTAAAATTTTCTTCTTTTTTACAGCTGAATAGTATTCCATTGTGTAAATGTCCCGTAGTTGTTTTTTTCGTAGTTGTTTTTTTATTGTTGTTCAATTACAGTTGATCCAAATTTTAAAAGTCACTTTAAATCCAAAAGATTAATCTGTTAACTTCCACAATGGATTGGGTGAAATGTAAGGAAGGTATCACATAGCAAAGAATAAATGAGTAGGGAAGAGACATTTTATTTGTTTCTAATTTGAAGAGTGGTTCAGATTCCATTAGTGGCTTATGAGGGACAGCCTCCTCCTTGGAGTTTGGAGTTTTGCCTTCCATGATTGCATCAGGGCCATATATTTAACCTGGAAAAGGGTAAGAGGAGGATCTGCTTCACCCAAAGCCAGTGACTTTGCATCAGCAAATCCCTGGCATTCTGTAGTTTCCTCATTCATCTGCCGAGAGTCACGGGGTATTCCCTGCTGAACCTGAGCCTCTCCTCCAAGCCAATCAGCTCCTCAAAACCATTTCTTCTGGGCCTTTCTCAGAAGTAAATTCTTGTATAAGTCATAAAAAACCAGTTCCTCCAAGTAGATCAATTGCCCTGTCTGCTGCAGGAGACCAAGGTATTTGGCAATTTGGCAGGTAAGAATCATTAACTTTAATCTTTCTTAGTTTCGGCAAAGTTGATGATGAAATTTCCTAAAGTCTTCTAGGAAAGTTTAGCACTGGATTTGGACTTGGGCACTTCCTGGTGCCAGATTTGGCAGCCACTATGGGAGGTCATCCCCATTTGGTGTACGGGAGAATGTGATTCAAATCCACTGTGGGGCAAGAAGGCTTTTCTGAGTCTGAAAACTGAGTCACAGAATCCTAAACTCGGGGCTTCAAGGTATCATAAACTACCATAAATGTCTCACTCATTATGTTTAGAAAGCGAGGCCTAAGAGACATTGTGTGTTCAGGGCATACAGAATGTTGGTGGGGGAGGACAGCAATAGAATGACGTTCTATGTAGTGCTTTGAGGCTGGTGTGATACCATATGAAAGTTCTGCAGTGCTTTCAAGGGTTTCCTAAGCCAGAGCGGTCAGATCTTCATCCTGTTTCCAGCACCTCGCGTCTGCTTTCTACAGCAGATCTGAACATCCAGTTAGCCTTGAACGTCTAGTCCCAGGTGTCTTCAATGCCTTCTGGACAGCTGGCTCTCAGTCAAGTGTACGAATTGCAACAATATTAGATGAGTTCCATTTTGGGGAGAATCAAGTGGTTGACTCTGTTTTTTATGTGAGTGGGTGTCCCAAACCCTGTGACTGAGATAAAGGATTTTTTCTGCTGTAGATGGCTTGATAAGAGCTGTCTCCACTCCATTCTCCTCTTGATCCTGGAGCTCCTCAAAAGGTCAAATAGAGCATTCTTGGGAATGTTGGGGTGTCCGTCGGTTTCCTACTGGCTCATCCACCTCCTTCAAAAGAACTCTTGCCATTCATGAAAAAGAATCCCATGTATCACTTCCTTTCTCAGGCCTTTCTGCAGCCTCCTTGGTGATTTCTCAGCAAGTCTGAGAGCCAGACTCTGGAAGGCCTTGGTTCTCAGAGTGTGGTCTGTAGACCGGCAGCATTGGCATCACCAGGAACTTGTTGGAAGTACAAGCTCTTGGGCCGCTTCTATGACCTCCTGAGTCAGATTCTGCATTTAACATGGTCCAGAGGTGATTAGTAGGCACATCAAGGTGTGAGAAGCCTGCTAAGGGACAAGCACTGCTGTCTTCCACTAGCACGGTCCAGATGCTGAACTTTTCTGCTCCAGGAGTTTCATTCATTCAGCATGTACCCAACACCTATTAAGTACTGACACAAGGCTTGGGTGCTGGAAAAACAAAAATAAATAAGACATCTCTCTTGAAGTCATAGGGGAAACAGGTGTCAAAACAGTGATATGAGATCTGAGTAAAGTATTATAGAAAGACAGGAAAAGAAATGACCTAAATTTGCCTGGAAAAATCCAGTACACTTCACAGAGAAGGTGGCATTTGGTTTGGGATTTTTTAAAAAGCTATTTAGTTTTTTTAAATTATATTTTATTGATTATGCTATTATAAATGTCCTGATCTTTCCCCCTTTGCTCCCCTTCACCCAGCACCCCCCACTCCCTCAGGTAATCACCACACCATTGTTCATGTCCATGGGTCATGCATATATGTTCTTTGGCTACTCTATTTCCTATACTATACTTTACATCCCCATGGCTATTCTGTAACTACTTATTCGTACTTCCTAATCCCCTCATCACTTTACCCTTTCCCCTACAGCCCCCTCCCATCTGGCAACCATCACAGCGTTCGCTGTGTCCATGATTTTGCCTCTGTTCTTGTTTGCTTAGTTTGTTTTTTAGATTCAACTGTTGATAGACAAGTGTTTTTGCCAATTTATGTTTATAGTTTTCATCTTCTTCTTAAATAAGTTCCTTTAACATTTCATATAATAGTGGTTTGGTGATGATGAACTACTTTAGCTTTTTCTTGTCTGGGAAGATCTTTATCTGCCCTTTGATTCTAAATGCCATCTTTGCTGGGTGGAGCAGTCTTGGCTGTACATCCCTGATTTTCATCACTTTGAATATTTCTTGCCAATCCCTTCTAGTCTGCAAAGTTGGGTTTTGTTTTTTTGTGTGTGTGAGAAATCAGCTGACAGTCTTATGGGAACTCCACTGTAGGTAACTAACTGCTTTTCTCTTGTTGATTTGAAGAATCTCTCTTTAACTTTTGGCATCTTAATTATGATGTGTCTCAGCGTGGGCTTCTTTGCATCCATCTTGTTTGGTTTGGGACTCTCTGTGCTTCCCAGTCTATTTCCTTTCCCAATTTAGGAAAGTTTTCTTTCATTTTTTTTTCAAATAGATTTCCAATTTCTTGTTCTTTTTATTCTCCTGGCACCCCTATGGTGTGAATATTGGACATCTCGAAGTTTCCCCAGAGGCTGCTTATACTATCCTCATGTTTTTTGATTCTTTTTCCTTCTTGTTCTAATTAGTTGTCTTTTTGCTTCCTTATGTTCCAAATCATTGATTTGACTTTTGGCTTCATTCACTCTATGGTTGTGTCCCTGTAAATTGTTCATTATTTCAATTAGTGTATCCTTTGTTTCTGTCTGGATCTTTTTTATGCTGTTGAGGTCCTCACTAAGTTTCTTGAGCATCTTTATAACCAGTGTTCTGAACTCTGCATCTGATAGATTACATATTTATACTTTGTTTAGTTCTTTTTCTGGAATTTTGTTCTGTTCTTTCATTTGGGTCATGTTTCTCTGTCACCTCCTTCTGGCAGCCTCCCTGCATTTGTTTCTTTGTATTAGGTAGAGCTGCTATGACTCCCTGTCTTGGTAGTGTGCCCTATTATAGTAGGTGTCCTGTAGGGTCCAGTGGCACAGCCTCCCCTATCACCCAAGCTGGGTACTTGAGGTGCACCCTTCATGTGGGCTGAGTATACCATCCTCCTGTAGTTGAGCCTTGATTGCTCTTGGCAGGTCAATGGGAGGGATTTACCCAGGCCAGTCAGCTGCAAGGACTGGCTGTGACCACTGATGACCAACCTCCACCTTCCGTGGAGGATCAGCTATAGAGGGCAAGGGTGGTGGTGCTCTTATGTTGTCTGTAGCTGTCCACAGCTGTAGCAGCTGTCCACAGCTGTAGCAGCTGTCCACAGCTGTCTGGGTGGTCAGGGTCTGGGGTTTTCCGGGTGGTACAGGCCAAGGTCAGTGCCCACCTGTGTTCCACCCAGGGCCACACTGCATGAGCTACAATGCAATCTGAGATGGCTGCTACTTGTGCTGGTCTTGGAGATTCCCAGGAGAAGCCAAGCTGTGAATCTAGGCTGGCTACTACTAGTGCCGTGTCTGTGGCCAATTAGCAAGAGGAATGGGGGCTGTAGGCTTGCTGAAGCCAGCTGTTGCTTGTTTGAGAGAATTTAGGGAGTTGTGAAAGATGAGCCAAGACCATCCATTCTTGGGTAGGTCAGTAAGTTGGGTGAGGCAGAGCCTCAAGGCATTGCCAGGGTGGTGCAAACAGTGTTATTCAGGTTGATGGAGTCTCATATATGGTACCTGCCTGCTGGCTCTGTAGCTTGTTGGAAGGAGGGTTCAGAAAAGGAACAATGGCCTTTGCCTGCCATTCTGTCTGGGAGAAATTTGTTCCTCAGCCCTCACCTTGGTGCTGGACACTTCAGTTCCTCCCTGTATGCCACTGGTGCCTTTCAAGCTGCTGCCCCAGTGCTGGAGCTCAGAGGGAGTGAGTCTGAGTAAGTCCATATGCAGACTCTTTAAAAGGAACTGCTTGGGACTCCAGAAGTTTCTTCCACTGACTCAATCCCTCCTGGTTTTTGTAGCCAAAAGTTACAGAGATTTATCTTCCAGCATTGGAACCCGGGGCTGGGGTCCTGATGTGGGGCTGGAACTCTTCACTCCCAAGCTATCCCTCTCGAATTTTTTGTCCCCCACATGTGGGTGTGGGACCATCCTGTTCTGCATCTCCACCCCTCCTACCAGTCTGGATGGATGTGGTTTCTTTAATTCCGTAATTGTCAAACTTCCCTTCTCGATTTCTGACGGCTCTGAGTGATGGTTGTTCTATAATTTAGTTGTAATTTTGATGTGGTTGTGTGAGGAGGCGAGCTGTGTTTACCTATGCCTCCGTCTTGACCAGAAGTTATTTATTTATTTTTAGAGAGAGGGGACAAGAGGGAGAGAAAAATTGATGTGAGAGAGAAACATCAATTGATTTCCTCTCATA
>PVJI01014702.1:0-43276 GCA_004026765.1 Micronycteris hirsuta
TGTTCAAGTTGTGTTTCCATTACTGAAAGCAAAAGATCCCCATTGAAAAGGTTTTACATCTCAAATTTCAGTGTTTATCTCATCTGTAAAGTAGTATAATAATGACAATGATAGTGATAATATCAATCTACTTTTTCCTATGAATATTAAGCAAGGTAACAATTGTCAACTACAGGGACGTCTGGCCAGGATGGAGGAGTAGATAGATACACTGTGCCTCCCCACACAACAAAAAGAAGGACAACAACAAATTTAAAAACAAAAAACAACAAGAACTGCAAGAGAATTGAACTGTATGGAAGTCCAACAACCAAAGAGTTAAAGAAACATTCATCCAGACCAGTACAGGGGTCAGAGATGGGCAGCTGGGGTGGAGAGAATGCACAGCAAGGAGGCTGGAGGACTAGGTGGTCCCACATTTATGTGCAGACAAACTGGGAGAAACAACTGGGGAGCAAGACAGACCACGCAACCCAGGGTTCCATCACAGGGAAATAAAGCTTCAAAATCTCTGACTGAAAAAACCTGTGAGGGTTGCAATGGTGGGATAACTCCCAGCCTTGCAAGAGAGGTCATTGGAGAGAATCACAGGGTCCCAGAATGTACACAAATCCATCCCACCCAGGAATCAGCCCCAGAATGGTCCAATTTGTTTGTGGGTAGCAGACAAGTGAATGAAAGTGGCCAAGAGCTGAGCAAGCAGCACTGTTCCCTTTCAAACCCCTTCCCCAAATACAGTGCCACAAAGCAGCGATGTGCATTGCCCCACCCTAGTGGATACCTAAGGCTATGTTCCTTACTACATAACAGGCACACCGAAACAAAAAAAAAGGGCCCAAAGGAAAGAACAGATCAAAGCTCCAGAAAAATACAACTAAGCAATGAAGAGATAGCCAACCTTTAGACGCACAGTTCAAAACACTGGTAATCAGGATACTCACAGAAATGGTTGAGTATGGTCACAAAATAGAGGAAAACGTAAAGGCTGTGAAATGTAAAATAAAGAAAATTATATAGGGAATCAACAGTGAAATGAAGGAAACAAGTACTCAAATCAATGATTTAGAACAGAAGGAAGAAATAAACATTCAACCAGAACAGAATGAAGAAGAATTAAAAAAAAAAAATGAGGAGAGGCTTAGGAACCTATGGGACAATTTTAAACATTCCAATATCTGAATCATAGGGGTGCCAGAAGGAGAACAGGAAGAGCAAGAAATTGAAAACTTATTTGAAAACATAATGAAGAAAAACTTCCCCAATCTAGGAAAGGAAATAGACTTCCAGGAAGTCCAGGAAGCTCAGAGAGTCCCAAAGAAGTTGGACTTAAGAAAGCACACACTAAGATACATTATAATTACATTACCCAAGATTAAAGATAAGAGAGAATTTTAAAAGCAGCAACAGAAAGGAGACAGTTACCTACAAAAGAGTTCCCATAAGAGTATCAGCTGATTTCTCAAAAGAAACCTTGCAAGAAGGGGATGGAAAGAAGTATTCAAAGTCATGAAAGGTAAGGTCCTACATCCAAGATTACTCTATCATTCAGAATGAAAGGGCAGATAAAGTGCTTCCCAGATTAGGTCAAGTTAAAGGAATTAATCATCACCCAGTCCTTATTATATGAAATGTTAAAGGGGCTTATCTAAGAAAAAGAAGATCAAAACTATGAACAGTAAAAGTACAACAAACTCACAACTATCAACAATAGAACCTAAAAGTACATAAACAAAAATGAACTAAGCAAACAACAAGAACAGGAACAGATTCACAGAAATGGCGATCACATGGAGGATTATCAGCAGGGAGGGGGAGTAGGGAGAATGAGGAAAAGGAACAAGGAATAAGAAGCATAAATGGTGGGTAAAAAATAGACAGGGGGAGGTTAAGAGTAGTATGGGAAATGGAGAAGCCAAAGAATTTATATGTACGATCCATGGACATGAACTAAGGCGGGGGGGAATGATGGAGGTGGGAGAGGGGGTGCAGGGCAGAGGGAAATAAATGGGGGAAATGGGACAACTGAATAGCATAATCAATAAAATATATTTTTAAAAAAGATGTCAACTACAGTCATCCCTTGCTCTCCATAGCGGATTGGTTTCAGGACCCTCATGGATCTCAAATCCACAGATCCCACATAAAATGACATAATATTTGCATATAACCTATGCACATCCTCCCATATACTTTGTCATTTCTAGATTACCTACAATACCCAGTACAATGTAATGTTATATAAAGAGTTGTTACACTGTGTTTTTTTAGGGAATAATGACAACAGAAAAAAATCTGTACATGTTCTGTATAAATGCAACCATAGTAGGCCTAACTACATAGTACATGTATTTTTTCAAATATTTTCTGTCTGTAGGTAGTTGAATCCAAGGATGTAAAAGCTGCTGATATGAATGTCCAACTGTATATATTTCTCTGAAAAAGATACATTATTGTCAAATGGTGGCATTTAAGCCATTTTTCAGAAACAGACCCTAAATTGAAATCACTATAAAGTCTCCAATAATACTCACAGATAATATGCTCACGCTCTAAAACCTTTCCTGTTTACTTTAAGGATTTGTTCTGTTTCAGACTTTTCAAGTAGTGAGAAATATTTTCTTAACAAAAGATATCAATCTCACTACCATAAATATATAAATGGAGTAAAAATGACTTCTAGGAGATAACTGAAACATACACTTCCCACATGAAAGGGGTAATTTTTCAGTCTGTTTACTAGGGTAGCTCAAACTTCATGGTTTAATTTTACCTTTCCTAAAAAGTAAAAACAAATCCAGTGGGATCCCAGAGTAGCTGAAATATTCCAAGTGAAAAATCTTTAAATTACTCCAAAAGCTAGAGGGTTCATAAAAAGCTCAATTCTGAAAACAGAAAATAGTTCAGTTTATTCCCAAGACTTGCCTAGCAAGGAAGCAAGGACTGGATCTGTTTCATTTCAAGTCTAAATACATACCTAATTTGATTAAGTTTATTGTACCATTATGCCGCAGATTTGGGGAGTCAAAGCAACAGAATCACAAATCATGCTTTGCACCTAATCCAAACTAAACAACATTTCTCCAAATTTATCAGCTACCCCATAAAGTCTGTCTACCTGAGACCTATAGAGGTTTTCTCCATACCAAAATATTATGGTGATTTTGTATGTAAGCAACAGTGATTTCCAGGAAATATGTAGCATGGTCCCAAGCCTCGCCTCTTTCACCTGTTCCAAAGCAGTTATTGTACATGTCCTGAATGCATTTAGGTTGCTGGTTCTGGATTCATTTTCTTCCTTTTTCTGTCTTCCTTTCTCTTTCCCTCCCTCCTTCCCTCCTCCCTCCCTCCTTTCCTTCCTTCTTTCCTTTTTTCTTTCTTTATTATATTTTTCCCATTGTCATTTAGCCCACTGATACCCCCCGACTCTCCACGTGACACTGTTTTCACTCTGCTCTTAAAGTGTTGTGTCATTATTTGCTGCAAACAGTTAAAGGACACAGAGAGACCTCTAGAAAAGACTTTTTCCAACCCAGAAGAGCTGCTAAGAGATCTTGACTCATCTACAATGCCAAAAAAAAGGGGGTGGGGATGTGGGAGGGAGAAACAAAAACCAAAGTTCTCTATCACTTTAAAGTGAAGGATTATTTTAGAGTTCATTTCACTGGCAGGGCAAAGTGTTTTATGGGTATTCTTAATTCTCTTGAATGTCTTCCAAACCTGTTCACTGGTTCTCATCCAGGTGTTTTCTGTCACCATCCTGCAGCAAACCCCAAGCTTTGGGCTGCATTATAGGAATGATCGTGTCTGGCATGCTTACATTGTAATGGGGATTATAGGGGAAACTGAGTCAGGCTCCCTCACCCAAAAGTCTGGGCAACTAAGATAAGCAGTGTTCCCTTAGCCTTGAATGGGCCTGTGTGTGCTGTTTTATAACATCTTGGCACCCTGCTGGCTTTGTGTGCAATTAGTACATAAGAGAGTTGGGACTCCCGTATACGCAGCTTGCAGTATGTGTGGCTCACCCCCCCTTGGATAAAGGCATGTCAGATGGCCTGTGATCCCAACGGCTCTGTGATTTTCTTCCATCTGCCTGAATCCAGTGTGAACCTGTCCGGCCTTGAAAGTTCGAAACACAGGAATGTTTTACATGCACATTTCACATGAAAATATGTGCAAATAGCTAATGGTGGGCACTCAAATAGGCTTGATTTTAGTACTTTCTTCTTTTGCAAAATAAGAGAAAACACTCGTTCTGTAGAAGATAGAAAGAGATAGAAACAATCAGACATTGTCAGTACAACCTTTGACCCTCAGTTGCCCAGCTTAGGAAAACTTTAAAGCAAGGGTAGTTGGTCTTGGGTTGGGCTTTGACTTTCCTTTGGGACTCTTCTTCCTTCAGCGGCTGCCTCTTTATCTCTACCTTTCCATCTCTGCTTGCTACGTTCTCTAACAGGATATCTGGGGCTGTTTCCAATGCTGCGTTTCACTACTGGAAAGCTAAGATTCCAAATTTTTCCTTCCTTCCCACCTAAACTGTCCGATTTCGCTTCCTCAGAGCCCTCCTCTGTTCTGCTCTGCTTTCTCCGAAATGAAAGACTCTTTCTGACTCATATGTAAATATAGTCACTTTGCACAGTTCCAACGTGCATGAATTTCAATTAGCACGGTTTAGTTAAATAAACTAAACTAGTCCCTCATTCAACAAGATGCAAATTTCAGTTACCAAGGTGTGTTAAATGTGAATAGTTGCATAAGGTACAAGCTGCTACTTGCTTTTCAGACCACAGGTCACTACATAAATAGCAGATGTGGGTCAGGACCAGAGACCAATCGTGTTACTTCCTTCCTTCTGTGGATGACTGGTCACTGTGCATCTGTTATCAATTCATGCACAGGCCGCAAAGTGTGCAGCTGTGTGGCCTCCTTGTCTCCCACCCATGTGACATTTTACAAAAATGAATAATCGAAAGATAAAATTAGCCAGTAAAGATGAAAGCATAACAAAGAAACAAAAAATGGTAACACTTAGAAGTGAAATTAAAATAGAATATAAATGAAGTTGCAAGTATATGTCCTCACCAGTGTGGTTCAGTTGGTTGGACATTGTCCTGCAGATCAAAAGGTCTGCAGTTCGATTCCTGGTCAGAGCACATGCCTGGGATTTGGGTTCAGTCCCCAGTTGGGGTGTGTGCAAGAAGGAATCAGTCGGTGTTTCTCTCTCACATTGATGTTTCTCTCCCTCTCTTTCTCCCTCCTCTTCCCCTCTCTGTAGGATCAATGAAAAAAAACCTTAAAAAGAAGAAAATAAATGGAATTATAGAAGAAATGGCTGGAAATGTGGACACTGCCTCCATTGGAGAGACCAGAGACATATAGCCACAGGAACTTAAGGAACATGAATTTCTACACAAAAGTAGGAAAGCAGTTATGATAACCAGGAGGAACATGTCCCAGAGGAAGTACACCAGGAATAAAAAAGGAAAAATTATATTAAAGAAACTCTTGGAAATTTTTCATGACATTGAAAGTTCAAAAGATAGAATGTTGGAAGCCGATCCAAACTTAGGAAGGATTATAACAATCTGACAATGCATAGGAAAGATGCTGGCACAATAGAGTGATGTATCATGAGAAGAAGAAGGCAAACACTCTTCAGTCTACTCTTAAAAAGCTTTTTACAAAAAAATAAAACTTTAATTGCCCTGGCTGGTGTGCTCTGTTGGTTGGAGCATCATCTTGTAGACTAAAAGGCTGCAGGTTCGATTCCCAGTCAGGTGAGTATGAAAAGGCAACCGATGGATATTTCTCTCTCACATTGGTATTTCTCTCTCTCTCTCTCTCTCCCCTCCCTCGACCCCTTCACTCCTCCTTCCTTTCTCTCTAAAAGCAATGAAAAAATGTCCATGGGTGAGGACAAAAAAATAAAATAAATACAACTTCAATTAGTGTTTCTGCTGTTTGAAATTACAGTGTATTAAATTAATGTTAGTTTTGCTTTTTCTTCATTTTCCTATATATTTATAACCAATAGCAAGAGCATTCATAATATTTGACTAGGTTAACGCCTTATCACCCAAATGGTGGAAGAGTCACATGGCAAAAGCCCTTGGTGAAGAGCTCAGCCAAAGAACATGTATGCACCGCCCACAGACACAGACAACAGTGTGGTGGTGGCCAGAGGGAAGCAGGGGGAGGGGGACATCTGCAATATTGTCAACAATAAAAATAAAATTTAAAAAGTGAAAAGCCCTTGGTGAACACCATTTACATAAGCAATACTTTAGGTCACTCTAAAGCAGTAATTACAAAAATTAGAATTTCAGGATTGTGATAAACTACATTGGGAAAATAGCTATCATACTGTTTTAATTTACTTAAGCTGATCAACATGTCCTCTTACTCATATCTTTTTGAAACTGCCAGCTTCATCTCCTGAAACATTCCTTCCTTTTCTCTTTTTACTCGGGCTCACTGGTCTTTATTATTTTTAATAATATTAAACATTAGGTTGTATAAAAAATATAAAGGGTTATACTGAACTCCACGCACTCACTTGCCGACTTTTAACTAAAGCGGTAGTATAAAGTAGTTGAAGCCCTCCTTATTCCTCACCAAGTCTCTCCATCATTCCAGGTGCACCAACCATACCCACAATCCTAGATTTTACGTTTATTATGTCAATTATTTAGTTATTCCTGTCTTCAGTGGCTAGCCTTTTTCCTGGCCCTGACCTTTTTTTGTCCCCCCTCCCTTCAGGGACTTTGAATATCCTGTTTCCTTAGGCACAATTCTCCTCTCTGCTTAGGAGAGGAGAATTTTACCTGCTGCCCCTCTTTCAGAGCTCAACTACATTGTCACTCTCTGGGAGCATCCTTTGTCCTCTCTCATTAGTTGAGGTCCTGCATTCCAACTTCTCAGGGCCCCTGGCACCTCTCCTTTGCACTGGTATCTCAGGTGTGACTTTACATTCATTTGTGTGATTCCTCCATTAATAGATGTCACCACTCCTGCTGTCAGGGACATGTCTGTTTTCACTCAGCACAGAGTTCAGTGCCTAGCATATAGAAGACACTTGATTCTGACAGATTAAAAGTGGACAGGGCTTTCCTTAATATTAGGCACTTTGGAAATGTCTTAGAAGTCATTTAGTTCCAGCCAAGATGGAAGCATAAGTAGACACACTGTGCCTCCTCGCACAACCAAAGGAAGGACAACAACAATTTAAAAACAAAAAAACAACAAGAACTGACAGAAAATCGAACTGTATATAGGTCTGACAACCAAGGAGTTAAAGAAGACACATTCATCCAGACCGGTAAGCGGGGCAGAGGTGGGTGGAGAGTGTGCGGCGAGATGGAGCTTTGTGGAGCAGTGGGGGCAACACTGCAGTTGCCCGGAGAGACCCCCGGCCAGCTCACTTGCTGAAACCCATGACTGGCCAACCCGGACCCAATGAGGCCGAGACTGGTGGACTGGGTGGTCCCTCATTAGCATGCAGATAAACTGGGAGGAAAAGCTGGGGAGCAAAACAGACCGCGCAACCCAGTGCTCCATCACAGGGAAGTAAAGCCTCAAACCACTGATTAGAAACACCTGTGGGGTGGCAATGGGAGGAACTCCTAGCCTCACAGGATTAGAGAGACCCACAGGGACTTAGAACATACACAAGCCCGCCCACCCGGGAACCAGCACAGACAGGCCCATTTTGCTTGTGGGTAATCGGGGAAGTGACTGAAAGCCAGCAGAGAGTGGAGCAAGTGCCATTGTTCCCTTTCAGACCCCTTCCCTACAGTCAATGTCACAACACAACAACGCGGGTTACCCTGCCCTGGTGAACACCTAAGGCTCCGCCCCTTATATGTAACATAACAGGCATGCTGAGAAAAAAAAATGGCCCAAATGAAAGAGGATATCAAAACTCCAGAAAAAATACAACTAAGCCACAAAGAGATAGCCAACCTATCAGATGCACAGTTCAAAACACCGGTAATCAGGATGCTTACAAGACTGGTTGAATTTGGTTGCAAATTAGATGAAAAAATGAAGAATACACTAAGAGAAATAAGGGGAAATGTACAGGGAACCAATAGTGATGGGAAGGAAACTGGGACTCAAATCAATGGTGTGGACCAGAAGGAAGAAAAAAACATTCAACCAGAAAAGAATGAAGAAATGAGAATTCAAAAAAATGAGGAGAGGCTTAGGAACTTCCAGGACATCTTTAAACATTCTAACATCCGAATTATAGGGGTACCAGAAAAAGAAGAGGAAGAGCAACACATTGAAAACTTATTTGAACAAATAATGAAGGAGAACTTCCCCAAGCTGGTGAAGGAAATAGACTCCCAGGAAGTCTAGGAAACTCAGAGAGTCCCAAAGAAGTTGGACCGAAAGAGGAACACACCAAGGCACATCATAATTACATTACCCAAGATTAAAAATAAGGAGAGAATCTTAGAAGCAGCAAGAGAAAAGGGGAGAGTTACCTACAAAGGAATTCCCGTAAGACTGTCCTCTGATTTCTCAAAAGAGACCTTGCAGGCAAGAAGGGGCTGGAAAGAAGTATACCAAGTCATGAAAGTCAAGGACTTACATCCAAGAATACTCTATCCAGCAAAACTCATTTAGAATGGAAGGGCAGATAAAGTGCTTCTCAGATAAGGTCAAGTTCAAGGAGTTCATCATCACCCAGCCTTTATTATATGAAATGTTAAAGGGATTTATATAAGACATGGAGGGATATCAACAGAGGAATGGGAGGGGGAGAGAGGGGAAAAAGGTATAGAGAATAAGTAGCATAAATGGTAGGTAGAAAACAGACAGGGGGAGGTTAAGAATAGTATAGGAAATGTAGAAGCCAAAGAACTTATGTGTATGACCCATGGACAAAAACTAAAGGGTGGGAATGGGGGGGTACGGGGGCAGAGGGGAAGAAAGGGGGGAAAATGGGAAAACTGTAACAGCATAATCAATAAAATATATTTAAAAAATTAAAAATTAAAAAAAAAGAAGTCATTTAAAAATCAAACACCCCTGGCCACAACTTGAAGAACCAGAAAAAAAAAATCTCTGTAAAAGCATATACTAGCAAGGACCAATCAAAAACATGCACAGATACCTGCACAGGTAATAGAATTTGTCCCTAAGAACTAAAAAATACTGGAAAAATTGAAGCAGCTTCTAAAACTAATTTTCTTTCTTCTGAGACCTATAAAAATATGGCAGAGCACCTGTACCTACAAGACCCAGAGGTGGTGATGATTTAGGTAGATCTTAAAATAAATGGAAGGGGTGCCTGGTAGAGAACAGGAATGTGACCTAGTAAACTCATCAGAGACCTACTGAATTAGAAAGTCTCTTAGAAGGGAGCAAAAAAAAAAGACCATGGAAAGGTTTCTTGCTCAATTATGTGCATTTTTAATGAGACTACTTTGTACTTTCAGCCCTTCTCACCCAAGACCTCATCTTCTGGCTCCTCACAACTATCTCTACCTGCCTTTTCCTGCTGCTCACTTCTACGTACATCAGCATGATCTTCAAATGATCCTCAGATGATCCTCTGTGCATGGAAGTGCCTCTGCAGAGTCTAATATTAGGATTTTTTAAAAATATTTTTCAGATCCAACATGCTCGGTCTGAATAAATCTTGTAAAGAATGTTTCCACAAATAGGGCAACTGCATTTCCTATACAAAATCGTCTTGGGTTCCATGAGCTTAGATTCGGGACCTTTCAGGTAAAGAGAAAACAGTTTTGGGCCCTGGCTGGGTAGCTCAGTTAGTTAGAACATCATCCTGATAGGCCAATGTTGCTGGTTCTATCTCAGGCACATACAAGAAGCAACCAATGAATGCATAAGGAAGTAAAACAACAAATTAATCTGTGTGTGTGTGTGTGTCTTTCAAAATCAATAAATGAAAAAAAAGTTTTAAAAGAGTTTCTGTAAAGCCACTTTAAAGTAGATGTTCTTAATTTTGAGTTTATGAATGAACAGGGATGGGGTGGAGGGGAACCCATGACTTTCACAAATTAGTAGGCGTTCTTTTAAGTGCTTATACATTTTTCTGTAGCAAGAATGATAGCCTTTATTATATCCTTAACGTAATTCATGGCTTTAAAAAGAATCTTATTATTGGGCTGATGACTTAACCACCAAGCTAATCTCTGAACTTGACAGGCCAAAATGCTTTCCAGTTGCCGCATGCTGATAGTGAAACAACTTCCTCAGGGCAGGAGAATGAGATTAGAACTTTGAGGAGGAGATGAGCGTCACTCCTGCGTTTATAGTCCTCGTCGTTTTGTAATAATGTGTTTGTGATGGCCATAGATGTGTTACACCAGGAAGAAGAGCTTATTGTTTATTTAATTCCAAAGAAACGTGAACTTTAGTTTAAACACAGGTAGTGACTTAATTTGACTAGACCCCCCTGATGTGAATTTTGCAAAAGTGGCCTTCTCCCCACGATGTCCTTGTCATTAGAAGGCAAGGAGAGTAGGGAAAGTTAGAAGCAAGGGGTGCTGGACCCTGTCCCCACTTGCTCATGGGAGCCAATCACAGGCATCTCTTCTCACATGTCACTATGTTCGGGGACACCGTGATGGCACTGTGAAACCTCCCCTGGTGGAGCATGTACACCACAGAAAACAGCAGACACTACAAATTGGGGCTCTGTACTCAGAGATCCAGTCATTAAACATTTACCAACACACCGCTGATTGGGGCCCATTCAAGAGTGCGTGCAGGAGACGGGTCGTCCAGGGGCAAGTCTGTGGACCAGGTGGAGACCTTTAAAGACCCTGCATGTGGGAAATATTATAAGGTTCTTTTCCATAAAAAATTACAAAATAAAAACCATGTGAAATTATGAATAAAAAGTACACATGCACCAAGTCGAGAGGCTTTTATCATTTTAAGTGGAAAACTCTTAATAGGTTTATGGAAATGGCACTCTCCACAGGTACCGGGTACCATGCACTGATGGCTCTCTAAGCTCACGCTTCACTGGTATATTGCATATCCACCACAGCTGTGGACACAGCTGGAGTTTTAGCTTGCTTTTTAAACAAGCAGCATATTCTTTACTGGGGCAGTGACCACAGCCCTACATTTTTCAAGGTTTCCCAGAGAAGCTGATTTTTTGTTTGCTTGTTTTTGTTGTTTTTTTTTTTTTTTGCTACTGTCAGAAGCTCATAACCAGTTAGGATGCCAAACAGTAACAAAATGGCTTGGCTAATATCACCTGAACAGACATAAGACAGACACCTGAACAGGTGACACAACGTGGCTGAATTCCTAAAGAATCATGTTCCCAGTCTGAAAGCAGCTATATGCTGATGTCCCCTCCTTTGAGTACAGTTGCCCTAGAAAATAGAGGGAGAAAAACATAGTGAAAGGAAACCAGGTTTCATTCTGCTCTGACCTCATCAACTAACCCAATGCTCTGAGCTACCTAGACAGCCAGAGCTGAACAGATGTCTGGAGAACTGAAACAGATGAACTTCCAAATTCACATTCACACAGGTTACACTTGTAAATACATCTTAACGTGTAACCAAACACCTCCTTGGCTACTGGTTATGTTAATTTGTGTCTGCTGAGAAGCAGATGACAAGAAGAGATTAGATGTCTAAGAAATGTATTGAAAGACATGTCCAGGGAAGTGAGGCAACACCTTCAGACCACACTGCAGGTCTGGCACATATGGGAGGAAAAAGGGAAGGGAGAGAATTGGACAAGAAGAATTTTGAACTGCAGCAAAATTCCAGGTCAGGTTCAGCTTCTAGTCCAGTCTACCCCCTCACCAGAATGGGTCTGCCTTAAGACCACTGCCCTACTCAGAGCAACAGAGACTAGCTCACAGGAAGGGGGACCTCAAGTGAGCATGATGGTGGATGCAAAGGGCAGTGGCTTGGCTATCGGTCACTTGGCTCCTGCAGCAGGTCTGAGTGGTACATTCTTATGGCCATCACACTGGTCATTACACAGATGGGTTGTCTCTAAATTAGCTCATTCTTTTAACTACAAGGGCCTGTGATGGAGACAAGGCTGCTGCTGTAGAGTATGAGAAGGATAAGGTCATTCACTAGTCAAGAATGTTATCATAAACCTGCCAATCCCTTGGGAAAGATCTGCACCACAGGCTAGAGGTGAGAACTAGGTAGAGGACCTTTTAAGTTAGGAATTGAAGAGGAGACTTCTTGGTTTAATCTTCAGAAGAGTCAGAAGGTCAGGAAAATTGTCTCTCTGTCTGTCTGTCTGTCTCTCTCCCCTCCCTCAAGAAGGTTAAATGAATGAACAAATGGATGATGCAATCAGGAGGTGAGCGTTCAGAACAATTTCAACCTTACTTTCGAACATCCTATGAACCTAATCAAACAAAGACCTGGATTTACATCCCTGGCAGTGGACAGTGCAACAGAGATGTCCGAGACCTCCTCCTGGGTCTGCTCCAGGTGGTAGGAGACAAAACGAGAGCATTTGACTTCCTCCACTCATTTGGGACTTAGCATTCCTCCCTCCGACAGATGAAAAATTCCTTATGTTTGCTTAATGTTTCATGCTTTTCAAAGCAACCTTACATATGTTATATTGTCAGACTCATAACAGCCTTGTGAAGTAGGAACTACACATATTATCATCGAAGAACTAGGCTAAGAGAGGTTAATTAGCTTATTCAAAGTCAAGCAAGCAGAAGCTGTTCAAGCTGGAATAATGATAAGGCAACAATACCAAGCACCAACTGAGTGCTTATTTTATTTTAAAACACTTACAGAGATAATCTCTAATTATTAAAATAATCCTGTAAGAAAGGTATTCCTGTATTCATTTGGTATCCTACAGAGGAAGAAGCAAAATGCTTTTTGTATATATAACCTCAAGGAACATTAGCAGATTGTTCTGACTTATTGGAAAGAGCTAATAGAGAAGATGTTGGCTGAGTTCAAATCCATTAAACTTTTAAGAAGTGATTCAGAATTTTAAAGATCTGTAGTTGAGCAGCAAACACACAAGGTAGGGAGTGTCACTCTAATTCTGCAATGTCCGTTTTCTGCCTTTCTGTGCTATTGCATTCTAGTATAAATTTTCATCTTTATTTTCACCATTGATTAAATTTGTCTCTGTCAAAGTTGGCTTTATCTTCAGGTGGAGTCAGATCTGCCACAGTTTGTATTTTGCAGGATCCCCAAAGGCTTAAACATCCTTTCCAACTGACATCCTATATTCCACAATTTAGTGATCATGTTTAAGTCTGAATCTAATCTAATTAAAATAGAGAAGAATTCACAAATGGTCCTGCTTTGACCTGCCGTCTATCACTGACACTTTTGTGTGAATGAGTATTCTGAGCAAAGACTCTGACTGTAGAAGCAGGCAGGAAAATAAAGTCATCTGAGATGGGATGGGAGAAAGAGGAAGAAATCAACGCAGAAATGGGCAGGGCTCAAAAAATTTAATCCACACCTTTGACAGAGCTCATTTTATTTACTAGGAACAAATTAGTGCACAGACACACTTCTGGTCATTTTACTCATCACTCCCAAACTGCTTCACTAATTTCTCACCCCTTCTACCAACATCCCCTCAACCCTGCACACTCACAGGCGTTCTCCCAACTCACTTACTCCCAGAATGTGATTCAAACACTAGGGAGTCTCCCTATCTAGCCTGATTTCTTCTACAATTTAAAAAAAGAAAAACTACAGGTATGATAATAGCAATAAAGCAAAAACTAGTAACTGCAGAAAATTAAGAGAGAAAATATACTGACTGACTGAAAAGACATCTTATGGTTAAAATAGACTACTGAAGTCCCTGCTGTTTTTCCTTTCCTTGGAAGATTTCCTGGTAAGTCAAATAAATAGTTGGGTGATTTAGGGACAAATATAATCATTGGGAGTAGGGTTGGGGGTCAAAGATCGCTTGAGGTACTCTTTTGTCTCCCAAACCAGAATGTCGAGAAGAGAAGAGAAGTAAGCCAGGTGTGTGAGTATACTTGCGTCATAGACTGAGGGTGTGGCTCTAGCTTTAGAACATGACCCCACTTTTCCATTCTTCAGCTCTCACTTTTCAAAACACACCTCAGCCTCTTGCTCGCCAGAAGCCTTCCTGAGTCTCTTAAACCTACATACCTTCTCTTCTCAGAAATCCCACTGCTCATTCGACTCAGAGGCTGTGATGAAGCAGTGGTAGCAAGCATAACTACTGTTCAGTGAGCACTGGGTGATGTGTTCTTTTTTTCCCAGAGCCAGCAAAAAAAAAAAAAAAACACCATGTAGGCTTAGCTACATTTTGGGAACCTCCTGTCCCCGTCACGGGGGGGAGCTGATCCAGGTATTTTGAGCAGTTTCTTCTGAAGTCTCACATCTAGCAAAGCTGAGGGCAGCCCATTGGTTCAGCCCTCAAGAAAATTCAGGAAATGCAGCCTTAATGATAAATGAGCTTAGGGACATGGGAGCTCTTTGTGAATATTATCAAGGTCCCAATTAATTTGTTAGCCTCCTCCCATAACCAAGAGATTCAGCCATAAAACAAAACAGATGTTTTGGCAACTCCTGAATGCCAGGGAAATAGCTGATCAGACGCTTAGCAAATCTCGTTTAGGAAAGTGAGTTGGCTACCAAGGCTAGGCTGCAGCTTTGGGCCACCCACCTGAGTGCAGGTCAGTAAGCCACAGACAGAGTGATGAACCACCTTCATATGCTGGGACTGGAGGGGCTCTTGGGATGCAGGGTTTTCAGTTTTAAAACTGGGAAGTTTTGGTCAAACCAGGTAAGTCAGTCATACTAGTCATGGGAGACTAGGGCAGAGTAAGGACCTGTAAGATTGAGGAATGGTTGTTGGTGGTGGACAGAAGGCACACAAGAAGCCAATTGATACAACACAGCGTCAGAGTAGTGGTGAAAGGGAGGAGAGACACTTGACTTACACACGTGCCCTCCAAAAAAATGAGGTCCATGGACGAGACACTCCTCCAGCTGGTTCAGAAGGATCTGTAGAATCAGCTCATGGCCATGGAAAATTTTCTGCCCACCATTCCAAATGAGGAAATGAACAGGATTCTCACAGAAAGAGGCCCTGAGTCCCTGGATCAGAGGTACCTAAAACCCAGCACTGGTGACCTAGCAGAGAAATATGTACTGACACCCCCGAGACTCCCAACCAGATGACCGTGCCACCACTTCAGCAGGGAAGTACCCCTAGTGAAGGGCTGAGGAGTATATGGAAGGGCCCTGCTATAGGCTGAATGTTTGGGTCCGCCACAAATTCATATGTTGAAATTTCAGCTCCCCTTGTCATAGTATTTGGAGGTGGGGCTTTAGGAAGTGATTAGATCTTGGGTAGAGTCCCTATGAATGAGACTGCAGAGAACTCCCTAGCCATGTGAGGACACAGTGAGAAAAAAGCCATCTGTGACCCAGAAGTGTGTCCTCACCAGAGCCCAACCGTGCTGGCACCTTGATCTTGGACTTCCCAGTCTCCAAAACAGTGAGAAATTAATTTCTGTTGCACATAAGACACTCAATCCAACGTGTTTTTGCTATAGCAGCTCAAGATGTCTAAAATAGTCCCTAATGAGCATCCCTACCCTGGGAGACAAGGACAGTAATGAACACACACTGGGAAACCCTGATGATCATATGCTGTGGTTGGTCTCCTTCCCAATAGAACTCCGTTTCAGGGTACAGGGTCGTCATTTCTGCCAGCTGGAAGAGTGGGGTACACTAGTAGGGATGTTCTGGGACTTCATCTCCTTTGTGAGACAGCTCCTCAATTCAACAAAAGGCCTATGGCTATGAGCAGCTACACCACAAGCTTTTCTTTCCCAAGTTAGATTCGCGAAAGCCCAAGGACTGTGAAATGAGCTCACAAAGCCTCCCAGGACTGATATTTAGCAATTTGTCACCTTGCCCTTTTGCCAAGGAAAAAACCCTGGCCACAGGATAATCAGCCCTGTAGATTTCCAACATTCAGGAGCCTTTCAGAAGATGGGAGGGACAACTCTGACAGCCTACTTTCAGTAAAAGCTCAGCCGTGACTCTTGGGAGCACTCAAACTGCATGTGAGTGCTCTGGCTCTAAGATATTCTTTTCCAATTAGTTCTAAATCTTCCACCTGCTGGGAAACTGAACCACATGCCAGAGACAGGACACAGCTGTCTCTAACCTCAGTAGCCAACAGGACAAGACTGATGGCCCGAAGCCCCTCCTCCTGGTGACCAGCTGATGGTATCCTACAAACAACATGCTTTTAAAAAATTCTGGACTTTCACGCATGCACTCTAAAGAAAATAATCCTTTTGGATTTTTGCTTCAAGTCGGTGACATCTTTGATGGTGCTGGGTAATTGGAAAAGGGATTTAAATAGGTCTGGGGGATTTCCAGCACTGTAGAATTTGCAAACACTGTACAGAATCCATAGCAAACAGAATTTACAAAGAAACACTCCCCTCTGGAATTATTCAAGGATCTAATTTGAAAAGACTTTAGTTTATTGTGAGGTAATGCCAAGAGGCATGGAAAATAAGAACAAAGCAGAGTGTATGTTGGGTGAGGGGAAGTTGGGAGGGGTGGACAGAAAGTCATCTTCTGGTAGAGGAAAAAATCGACTACTATGATCATTCATGTGTGGGGGTGAGCCTGTTTGGGGCGAGGAGACCCCTGGTGAGGCAGCTCAAAAGAAAAGCGCTGGGGACCTCATCCCAGGAGATCTGGACTCATCTTTAAAACACCACTTCTGTGACAGCAGGAAGTCTGAGTGGTGGGGCTGCCCCTCAGTCATTGCTAATCATTTCACACACACACACACACACACACACACACACACACACACACTCTCTCTCTCTCTCTCTCATTTGCTTTGTTAGGAAGAGTGTATATGCTGGCTTTAATTCAACTAGTCATTTTTTTTGTTTTTTTTTGCATAGAAGTGATCTTCCTGCTAGATACACAGAGCCCTGCACACTTGCACACACACTCTGTGTGGAGGTGCACACGTTAAGCCTAGAGGAGGTACTCCCACCACCTCTACCCATGCAGGACACTGCATTGCACCTGGAACTCTCGGGGAAGCCTCAGGAGGGTTTTTAAGGTATTTTATTTCACAATAGTTTCACAGTAATTTACAAAAAAGTTGCAAAGATAGTACAGAAAGTTTCCATATCCTCCACAAAACTAGTTCTCCCCATCCCTAACACTTTATAATATGGTACATTTGTCACAATTAATGAACCAATATTGGTACGTTGTTATTAACTAAGGTTCATACTATGTTCAGATTTTCTATTGTGAACCAATATTGGTACGTTGTTATTAACTAAGGTTCATACTATGTTCAGATTTTCTAAGTTTTTACCTAATGTCCTTTCTCTTCTAGGATCCCATCTATGATACCAAGTGACATTTAATATTCTTGTTTTTTTATTTTTTTTAAATCAAGCTTTTTTTTTTAAAGATTTTATTTATTTTCAGAGAGAGGAGAAGGAAGGGGAGAAAGACCAATGTATGGTTGCCTCTCACATGGCCCTCACTGGGGACCTGGCCCACAACCCAGGCATGTGCCCTGACTGGGAATCAAACTGGGACCCTCTGGTTCCCAGCCCGCGCTCAATCCACTGAGCTACACCAGCCGGGCCTAATATTCTTGTCTTTTTAGACTTCTCGTGGTGGTAACTGTTTCTCAGACTTTTGTTTTTGATGACTTTGACAGTTTCAAGGAATACTTGTGAGGTATTTTGTATAATGTCCCTGAACTGAAGTTCACTTGATGTTTATCTCATGATTAGATTGGGGTTACAGGTTTTGGGGAGAAAGATCACAGAAGTAAAATGTCATTGCTTTTTAAAAAAAAATTTAAGTATAGTTGGTAAATAATCTCATACTGCTTATATTAGTTTCAGGTGTACAACATAGTGATTCAACACTTTTATACCTTACAATGTGATCATCACAGTAAGTAGTAATCATCTCTCACCATGTGTACTCTTCACAATATTATTGACTGTATTCCCTTCTTTTGTTTACCCTTCCCCCTACCCCTTCTTTCCGGTAAGCATCACTTTGGCCTGTTTCTATGTGTGTTTGTTATGTTCTGTTTTTCAATTCCACATGTAAGTGAAACTGCATGGTATTTGCTTTCTCTTCCTGACTTATTTCACTTAGCATAATGCCCACTAGATCATCCATGTTGTCATCAATGGCACGACTTCATTCTTTTTTTTTTTTAAGATTTTATTTATTTATTTTTAGAGAGAGGAGAAGGGAGGGAGAAAGAGCAATGTATGGTTGCCTCTCAAATGGCCCTCACTGGGGACCTGGCCTGCAACCCAGGCATGTGCCCCGACTGGGAATCGAACTGGGACCCTCTGGTTCCCAGCCCGTGCTCAATCCACTGAGCTACACCAGCGGGCTTTTTTTTTTAAAGACTTCATTCTTTTTCATTGCTGCATAATATTCCATTGTATATGTACCACGCCTTCTTTATTCAATTGTCTATGGATGGATGCCATTATTATCATATTTTATCAAGGGCACACATTATCAATATGATTTATCACTGCTGATGTTTACCTTACTCACCTGGCAGAGGTAGTGTCTGTCATATTTTTCTACTGCTGTCTATACTGTACTTTTTGGAAGGAAGTTACTAAGTGCAGCCCACACATAAAGAGTCAGGGGTTCTCTGCTCCACCACCTTGAGGACAGAGTATCGGCGTAAGTTACTTAGAATTATTCTGCACTGGAGATGTGTCTATTCTCCTTCATTCATTTATTCATTCAATCATATATTTATATGAGTATGGATGCACTGATATTTATTTTATATTTTGGGTTATAATCCAATATCATTTTATTTATTTTGTTCCTCAAATTATTCCAGCTTTGGCCATTAAGAGCTCTTTCAATATTCCTTCAATACCTTCTCCCACAATACTGTGATTTAAAAAATTTTTTTTTTGTTTGGAAGATCTATTCATTATTGAACAGTAGGGTGTGAAAATCCCCTAGTATAAATGTGTTGCCATCTATATCTTTCTTGAAGTCCCCCAAGATTTTCCTTATATATTTGGGTGCTCCTATGTTGGATGCATATGTACTTATAAGGTTTATATCTTCCTGATGGATTCTTCCCTTGCATATTGTGAAGTGTCCTTCTGTGTCTCTTTTTATGGCTTTTGCTTTTAAGTCTATTTTGTCTGATATAACTATTGCTACCCCAGCTTTTTTTCCCTGTTCATTTTCTTGAAATTTTTTTTTCTAACACTTCACTTTCAGTCTGTGTAGGTTTTTTGTTCTGAGGTGGGTGTCTTGTAGGCAGCATAAGTGCAGGTCATGTTTTCTTATCCATTCAGCTACCTTAGTCTTTTGATTGGAGCATTTAATTCATTTACATTTAAGATTATTATTGATAGCTACTTATTCATTTTTTCTCCTTTGTACCTGTGTTCCTCTCTCTCTTACGCTTTTCCTTCCCCTTATAGCAGTCCCTTTAGCGTATCCTGCAGAGCTGGTTTGGTGAGGTGTATTCTTTCAGCCTTCTTTTGTCTGGGAAACTCCTTATTTGACCTTCCATTTTCATCAAAAGCCTCACTGGGTACAGTAATCTCGGTTGTAGGACTTCGCTTTTCATTACTGGGAATATTTCTTGTTATTCTCTTCTGGCTTGCGATGTTTCTGTTAAGAAATCAGCTGCTAGCCTTATCGGAGCTCCCTTGCATGTTGTTAACTTTCTTTCTCCCTTGCTGTCTTTAAGATTCTCTATTGTTAAAATTTGACATTTTAATTATGATATGTCTTGGAGTAGGCCTCTTTGGGTTCATCTTGACTGGGACCCTCTGTGTTTCCTGAAATTGTGTGGCTTTTCCCCTCTCCAGGTTAGGGAAATTTCTGTTATTATTATTATTATATCTTTACAGCCAACATCATACTCAAGGGGCAAACATAAAAGTTTTCCAACTAAGATTAGGAACGAGACAAGTATGTCTGCTTTCTCCACTTCTATTCAACATAGTATTAGAAGTTCTAGCCACTGTGATCAGATGAGAAAGAGAAATAAAAGGCATCCAAATTGGAAAGGAGGAAGCAAAACTGTCATTGTTTGCAGATGACATGATAGTGTACACAGAAAACCTATAGACTCCACCAAAAAACTATTTGGCCAAATATGTGAATTTGGCAAAACAGCAATATTTTCACTGATATGTCCCCTAGAGCAAGGGACAAAAAGGAAAGAATAAACAAATGGAACTTCACCAAAATAAAAAGTTTCTGCATTGATGGGGACTCCGGTCCTGGGGTCCGTGTGTTGTGGCTGCGATGAACAAATTCACATGGACAGCAGAAGTCCTGTGGAGTAAAGGGGACGGCATGGCTGCTCTCTAAGTGAGAGAGACGGCCTTGACCCTTGCCTGGACAGGCTTTTATTGCTTTTCTGGATACATTACATCGGGGATGGTCCCCATTTACTATGCACAGGTTTGCTGTAGGTGATTACCTTTTACAGATAACAAAGGAAAGAATGTTGCTAATCACTTCAAAGAGAAGGATGTTGCAGATCAACAGGGAAAGTGGTTGAACTGGTTATACTCCATATTTAGGAGATTTAGCACAGATTTTAGGAAGCCCTTTTAAAGACATTAAGTAAACATTTGCTGCCTCAATTCAGGGTGAGGGAGTTTTAACAAGAGCAAGCCCCGTGGCAGCCTAGGTACAATGCAGGCCTGATTCCCCATGGGAAAACCTATCCATGGGCATGGGTCCTGTGTGCTGACTTTGCTCCCAGTTGGTTTTCTGAATCAGGGGCTGGGCTACATTCCCCATGCTATGTGGAATGGTCCCTTATATTGCATGGCTAAAGAAAACTTCAGCGAAATGAAAAGGGAACCAACTGTGTAGGAAAATATATTTTCCAATGATACCTCAAAGGGGTTTGATATCCAAAATATATAAAGAACTCACACGACTCCACTCCAGGAAGACAAACAATTCAATTAAAAATGGGCAAAGGGCCTGAACAAACACTTCTTCAAGAAGGACATACAGAGGGTCCAGAGACATATGAAAAGACGCTTAGTATCGCTAGCCATCAGAGAGATGCAAATTGAAACCACAATGAGATTCCACTTCACACAGGTCAGAATGGCCATCATAAACAAATCAACAAACAAGTGCTGGTGACATTGTGGAGAAAAGACCCTAGTGCACTGTTGGTGGGAATGCAGACTGGTGCAGCCACTATGGAAAACAGTATGGAATTTCCTCAGAAAACTAAAAATGGAACTGCCTTTTGACCCAGCAATTCCACTGCCAGGATTATACCTTAAGAATTCTGAAACACCAATTCAAAAGAATCTATGCACCCCAATGTATATAGAAGCATGATTTACAATAGCCAAGTGCCGGAAGCAACCTAAGTGTCCATCAGTAAATGAGTGGATCAGAAAGCTGTGGTACATTTACATGATGGGATGCTATACAGTAGAAAGAAAGAAGGAGCTCCTACCCTTTGCAAAAACATGGATGGAACTGGAGATCAATATGCTAAGGCGGTGAAAAACAAATACCGTATGATCTCACCTATAAGTAGAACCTAATCAACAAAACAAACAAGCAAGCAAATATATAACCAGAGATACTGAAATAACAAACAAACTGAAAGTAAGCAGAGGGGAGGGTGGAGGGAGATAATGGGGAAAAGAAGAGAAAGGGTTGTCAAGGAACATTATAAAAGACTCATGGACGAAGCCAAAGGGGTGTAGGATTGAGTGTGGCTGGTGGGGTGCATTGGATGGAGGAGAGTAGTGTGGGAAAATGGAAACAACAGTATTTGAACAACAATAAATAAGTAAAACAATTTTTTGGAAGTCTATACTTTCTAGCCCTGACTGGGTAGCTCAGTTGGTTAGAGTGTAGTCCTGATATGCCAAGTTCGTGGTTTCAATTCCCAGTCAGGACACACAAGAATCAACCAAGGATTGTATTGGATCGTGAAGCAGCAGGTCTCTCTCTCTCTCTTTCTCTCTCTCTCTCTCTCCCCCTCCCCCTCCTCTTCCTCTCTCTCTAAAAGTCAATAAATAAAACAACTTCAAAAAAATAAAAGTTTTTACTTTCTGGAACTATAAGATGTTCTAGATTTATCTTGTATAATGCCTGTTTCATCCTAGAATCAGCTATTTTTCTAAGAAGTACTGGTTTCTTTTATTGGAGAATGTTATTAGAAACAAAGATCTGGACACTTAGGTATGCTCCTCGCTACTGGATTGTCATTGTTTAAAGCCCTCTCAGCTGACAGAGCAAAGAAATATACATGTGCACACCAGCCCTTGTATATACACATATATAAATATTTATTTATGTAGCAATCCATACCTATAGTAGTCTCCTCTTCAAGAGTTCATAGTTTGGAACTTCATTGCTTTAAAATCGTATCTATTCCTTAGAAAGAACATTCTAGCAGGCTATTGGATGAAGGAAGATGAATCACAAGCATCTAGATAAATATATTCCAGAAGGTTGTAGACTGATCAAGGTAGTGGGAGAGAACACTCTGAACCCTGGGATGTCCAACAGACAGGGATTAAGTGATTTTAAAAATGAGGTTTTACCTTTCTATTTAGCTAAGAAAACATTATTTTAGAGCAATTTTAGATTCACAGAAAAACCAATATTTTCCATTTGCTCCCTCTGTCCCACATACACAACTCCCCAACTATCAGCATCACCCACCAGAGCAGTACATTTATTACAATGAGCGAACCTACATTGACTCATCATTATCACCCAAAGAACATAGTTTACTTTAGGGTTCATTCTTCTTGTGTATTCTGTGGGTTTTGCTGAACGTGTAATGTCATATATTTACCACTCTGGTATCATACAGAATAGTTTCACTGCCCTAAAAGTCCTCTGTGCTCTGCCTACGTATCCCTTCTCTAACCGGCAACCACTGATCTTTTGACTGTCTTCATAGTTTTGTTTTTTCCATAATGTTGTATAGTGGGAATCATACAATATGTTACCTTTTCAGATCCACGTCTTTTACATAGTAATGTGCATTTAAGTTTCCTCCTTGTTTGAATATCTCTTTTTGTCACTAAATAATATTTCACTGCCTGTGTTTACCACAGTTTATCTGTTCAACTACTGATGGACATCTTGGTTTACTTACAAGTTTTGTCAATAATAAATGAAGCTGCTACAAAAATCTGTTTGTAATTTTTTGTGTATGTATAAGTTTTCAATTCCTTTGAAGTGAAACATACCAAGGAATGTGATTGCAAATTGTATGGCAAGGGTGTATTTAGTTTTGTTAGAAGCTGTTAAGGATGCCATGGGAAAGAGTTGAGAAAGTCAATGATCATCTCATATATTAGAGTTTGGTACCAGAAGCTCAAAACACAATTCCCAAGAAATGTTAGGATGCTTCCCTTGGCTGAAGTTACCTCTTTTAGGAAGTAAAGGGGACCTTTATAAAACCATATTTTTCTTTCAGAATTCCATGAGGTGTCAAAGGTTAGAGAAAGAATAATTTGGATTATTTTATACAGACACACGAAAAGAGATGCAGCTTTGACTAGCACGAGGACTGGAAGATACATAATGTAGAAAGCAATTATACTCCACCCTACTTCTAGCTACAACATTAAATGTATGTGATTTTTATTTATTTAATTTTTTATTGTCATTCAAGTACAGTTGTCTCCATTTTCCCACCATCACTTCTCCCACACCACCCACCCCCACCCTCACCTCCCACCCTCAATGCTATTCCCCTTTGGCTTTGTCCATTGGTCCTTTATACCTGTTCTTTGATGACCCTTACCTATCTTTCCCCCATTATCCTCTTCCCAACTCCCCTTTGGTTGATTTTTAGAACATAAGGACAAAGTGTTTGGGCCAGGCAGCTGGTTACATGTTTTGAGGTCATTCTGAGGGCATAAAATGTACAAAGAGAATTCCAAATCTTAAAGGTTGCAAACATGGAGAAACTAAAATTTTCCCTTAAGACTAAGAACAAATAAGGATTCTCTATAACCCCTAGTATTTAAACATAGTATTGGCTAATGTTATAGGGAAAGAAAAAGAAACAGTTTTAAATATTGTAAAGAAAGAGATAAAACTGCCAGTGTTTATAGATATGTCCAGAAAAAAGCAAACAGAATCATCAAACATCTAAAATAAAATGATAAGAAGTAATAAGAGTTCATCAAGGTATCTAGATAGAGATCTAGAAAAATCAATAGTATTTCTCCACTCCAATAAAGACTGACTCAAAATGAAATATAAAATATTTTTCAAAATAACAAATGCTATAAAAGATTTATTTACAAATCAACTAATAAAGAATGTACATGATTTTTGTGTGGAAAAATTTAAAGCTTTAATAAAGAATATCAAAAATTTTTGAATAAATGAAGAGTTCCATGCTATTCTATGAACTGTCTTGACATTACGAAAGTACTGATTTTCCATACATGAATCTAAAATTCAATGAAACTCAATCATAATGTTAGTTGAATTTTAAAAAAATTGTTAAACAAAATGAAATTTTTATGGCAGAATAAATGTTGTATATACTCACAAATCAACTTTTAAGAAGAGCAGAGAGAAGTGACTTAGGGAACTTGCCACATTAGATATTAGATATACTGTCGGGTGGAACCACATGAAATTGTCATTTTTTGTAGGCAAAAATTATTTGACATTAGCGATTTCATATCACTTAAAGTGTGACAAATTATTATAATCAAAACACCTGTCATTGGTGGTAAACAAATGTAAATAGAGCAATGCAATGGAATAGAGAATACAAAAACAGACTCGTATGTATAGGAAAAAAATATTTGCTGGAGAGGGTGTCACGAGTCAATGGAGAAAGGATAACTTGATTACTAGAAAGGTAGGGAAAATTAAGTGGAGAAAATATATAGAAATATATTTCTTTTATTATCTATAGAAAAATAAAATGGAATCTCTTCCTAACAACACCACATACAAAGGTAGATGCAACGTGGATTGCAACTTAAACAGGAAAGGTAAAACTTTGGAATTCATAGAATAAAATGTAGAAGAAACATCTATGTTAACTAAGGGAAGGGAAAAACTAATTAAAATAAAATAAAATCACATACATAATATGTACAATAAAATGTCAGCCAACTTGTCTTCCACATCCCCAAAAATAAAATACTGTAATTCATAAATTAAAAAAGGTTTGATTTGATTATATAAAAATAAAAACTTCTGTTTAATGTAAAACATCTTGAACAAACAATAAACATATGACATGATAGAAGAATAATCGATGTCTAAAAGAAGTTATTAGGTGAGGGGAAAATGGAGACAACTATACTTAAACAACAATAAAAAGAAAAAGAAAAAGAAAAGAATATCCAGGATATCAGAGCTTATCCTGTCAGTTCCCATCCTCTCCAAAAAACCTACACCAATTCAAAATTTTAAAAGGGCAAAAGACATGAACAGGGAATTTTCAATATAGAAAATTCACAACACATAGAAAGAAATGCTGAAAATAATTAAAAATCAGAAAACAACCCACAAATTAAGTCTACACATGTGAGCCTGCATAAGATAAAAAGCTATATAATGCTAAGTTTTGGTAAAATATTTCTAGAGATAGAGAATCCTTATATATTTTTGGCAGAGTATAATCCAATGTAGCCACTCCAGAGAGCAATCTGATTTTACTTAAATTACTTGGTCAAATGAGTACATATTCTAAGGTCCAGAAATTCCATTCCTGGGCATGTATGCCCAAACCAGTTTTACACAGAAGCATATGAGGACATGAGTGAAGATGTTACCACAGCTTTATTTATGACAGTGAGGATCTGTAACTTGGGTTGCCATCTTGGGAGAGAATATAGATAAAATGATGTGGAGTCACATTTGTGGGTTATATGCGGCAATTGGAAAAAACACGTGTGGCTCTGAAAAGCATGATGACACATCTACTAGGGTGGCTACAGCAAAAAATATTCTGAAAATAGAAACTGTTGTTGAGGATGTGGAGAAATTGGAATCTTTATGCATTATTGGTGGGAATGTAAAATGATGCTTTTGCTATAGAAAACCACACGATGACTCCTCAAAATTAAACATAACATTTCCATATGACCCAGCAATTCCAATTTTGGGTACACCCAATAGAATTGAAAGTATGGACTCAAACAGATATTTCTATACCCATGTTCATAGCCACATTATGTACAACAGCCAAAAGGTGCAAGCAACCCAAATGACCATTGATGAATAAATGAATTAACAAAGTGTGATTAGTCAGCCAATGGAACATGATTCAGCCTTAAAAAGGTAGGAAATTCTGACACATGTTGCAACATGGATGAATCTTAAAAACATGCTAAGAGAAATAAGCCAGTCACAAAAGAACGAATACTGTATAATTCCACTTACCTGAGGTACTTAGAGTAGTTAACTTCACAGAAACAGAAAGTGGAGTGGTTGTTGCCAGGGGCTGTGGGCAAAGCTACCTTTGTGGGGAGTTTTTATTAATGGGTGCAGGTTTCGGTTTTGCAAGATGAAAAACGTTCTGTGAATGGATGTATGGTGGTAATGGTAGCACAATGCGATTATACTTAATGTCATTTAACTGTACACTTAAAATGGCTAAAATGGTAAACTTCATGTTATGTATATTTTACTACAATTTTTTAAAAAATATAATGATTGGTAAAAATGTAAGAAATACAAATTTAGATTGATAGATACCATTTTTATGAATTTCAAATGCATTTATACAAGTGACATCTTGCAAAAGGATGGAAAGGGTGGAGTAGGAAGATCTAGGCCAGAAGGCAGTGGGATGACATATTTAAAGTCCTAAAAGAAAAAAAACTGTAAAACAAGTGTTCTATATCTGGCAAAACTATCCTTTACAATGAAGGAAAAATTTAGACATTTCCAAGAAAACAAAAGCTAAGGAAGTCTGTTACCAGTAATCCACCCCACAAGACATGCTAAAGTGAGTCTTTCAGGCTGACATGGAAGGACACTGGACAGTGACTCAAAATCCTAAGGAGGAATAAAGAGCACCGGTAAAGGAAACTATTGTAATATGAAATCCAATATAACTGTACTTTTGGCTTGTAACACATCTTTTTTCTACATGATTTAAAATTTAAATGCATGAAGCAGTCATTACAAATCTATGTTAAAGGGCACACAATGGGTAAAAATGTATCTGTCACCATAACAATGTAAAAAAGGAGGGATGGAGATGTATAGGAATAGAATGTCTCTATACTATTGAAACTAAACTGATATTATTCTGAGTTGAAATCACTGTTGTAAATTTAAGATATTAAATGTAATTCCCAAGGTTACCACTAAACTTTTAAAATATATGGAAAAGTAAAGAAAAGAATCAAAATGGTACACTACAAAAAATCAACTAAATATTGAAAAGCAGTTATAAAAGAAATGAGGGACAAAAACAAGTAAGAGCTACAGAACGAGTAACTACTTGGCAGCTATAAATAAATCCTTTCTTATCAGTAATTAACTGTAAATGGGTTAAACTCTCCTATTAAAAGGAATAAATGGGTAGATTGGATAAAAAATGCAAAATGGTGAGAGTTGCTCCCTCCAACAAAGTCACCATTGAACTGGAAAACCCTTTGGAATCAAGTATAAAGAGGAAAATCAAAGAAAAAGAGTTTCTTTTTGAGGTGATGATGATGTTTTGGAGATAGTGGTGGTGGTCATATAACATTATGAGTGTACAAATGCCACTGAACTGTACAATTAAAGTGGTAAACAACAAAAAGTAATATTTAAAAAAGACTAAAAAAAATTAAAGTGGTAAACTTCATGATGTATATATGTATGTATACACACATATATATATATATTATTACCAGAATAAAAAATACATTCATATAAAACTGTAATGTCCATTTCCCACATATACAGGGTGTGGGAAAAGTAGATGTGCAGGCGTGAGCACACAAAACACAGCGTTTATTCTTGTATTATTATTTATTATTTATTGTATTTTCCATAGAATAACTGTACACCTACTTTTGCTCCACACTGTATAAACAAAAAGATACACAGTGGAATGGTTGTCTATGAAATGAAGGAAGGGTATAAAGTGAAAGGCATAAAAGAAAATGAGGGAATAGCAGGTGAGAGACATAATGAGGACCAATAATGAATAATGTACCGCAGAACAAGAAATGTTAAACTACACTCTGCACTGGAGGTCTGAAAGAAAATCAAGATCAGCAAAAATATCTGAGTGAGTCAAGTTATGAACTGCCATTTGGAATATAAAAAAAGCACATGTCCTTGGTTTACAATATGCTTGAATTATATTTTCTCAGATTAGGGTACTTAATTCCAAGGAGAGTTCTTGAGAAATTAAAATAAATGTATTTTAAGATATAAAATACATTTTACTGCATAATAGCTTTGTGACACTACACTTACACTATGAATTAGTTCTTCTCTTAATTTTTATCATTACTTTTATTCATAATATTTGTGATTGGTTAAAGATAGCCAAAAATTCTTTGATTCTTCCTATCAAAAGATGAAGTTAACGTCCCTTACTTTTGAACATGAACTTGCCTATGATAGCTTTGACCTGTAGAGACAGTGAAAGTGACCCTGTAGGACCCCCAAAGTCAGGTTACAAGTTTTGCAAGATTCCACTTTTGTTTTCTGGGACACCTCTCTGATTCCCAGCTGAGCCAGCCTTTGGCATAGTCCTGCTTACCAAGACACCAGCTGAATACCGCTAAGTGATCCCAAGACACATAACAATGTCCAGTCAAGCCTAGTTTCAATGCCTGGCCCATACTGTGACATACAATCAGAATAGGTTTTTTTGTGTGGGTTTTTTTAAAAATTATATTTTATTGATTATGCCATTACAATTGTCCCATTTTCTTCCCTTTTGGCCCCCCTCCACCCAGCATATCCCACTCTCTCAGGAAATCCCACACCTTGTTCATGTCCATGGGTCATGCATATAAGTTCTTTAGCTGCTCCATTTCCTATACTGTACTTCACATCCCCTTGGCTGTTCTGTAACTACCTACTTGTACTTCTTAATCCCCTCACCTCTTCACACATTCCCCCTCGCCCCCTTCCCATCTGGCAACCATCAAAACACTCTCCATATCCATGATCCTGTCTCTGTTCTTCTTGTTTCCTTAGTTTTTTTTAGATTCAATTGTTGATAGGTATGCATTTTATTGTTCATAGTTTTTTTTTTTAAAGAATTTATTTATTTATTTTCAGAGAGAGGAGAAGGGAAGGAGAAAGAACAATGTATGGTTGCCTCTCACATGGCCCTCACTGGGGACCTGGCCCGCAACCCAGGCATGTGTCCCGACTGGGAATCGAACCGGGACACTCTGGTTCCCAGCCCGCGCTCAATCCACTGAGCTACACCAGCCAGGCTTTATTGTTCATAGTTTTGATCTTCTTTTTCTTAAATAAGTCTCTTTAACATTTCATGTAATAATAGTTTGGTGAAGATGAACTCCTTTAGTTTTTTTTGTGTCTAGGAAGCTCTTTATCTTCCCTTCAATTCTAAATGATAGCTTTTCTGGGTAGAGCAATCTTGGCTGTAGGTCCCCACTTTTCGTGACTGAATATTTCATGCCAGCCCCTTCTAGCCTGCAAAGTTTCTTTTGAGAAATCAGCTGACAGTCTTTATAGGAACTCTCCCGTAGTTAACTAACTGCTTCACTCTTGCTGCTTTTAAGATTCTCTCTTTATCTTTAACTTTTGGCATTTTAATGATGATGTGTCCTGGAGTGGGCCTCTTTGCTTCCATCTTGTTTGTGACTCTCTGTGCTTCCTGGACTTAATGTCTATTTCCTTCACCAAATTAGGGGAGTTTTCTTTCACTATTTTTTAAAATAGTATTCCAATTTCTTGCTCTTTCTCTTCTCCTTCAAGCACCCCTATGATGAGCATGTTGGAACACTTGGAGTTGTCTCAGAGGCTGCTTACACTATTTTTGACTTTTTGGGATTCTTTTTTTCTTATTGTAGTCCTTATGGTTGTTTTTTGCTTCCTTATGTTCTAATCATTGATTTGATTCTTGGATTCACCCACTCTACTGTTGTTCCCCTGTAAATTGTTGTTTATTTCCATTAGTGTATCTTTCATTTATGACTGGATCATTTTTATGCTGTTGAGGTCTTCATTAAGTTCCTTGAACATCCTTATAACCAGTGTTTTGAACTCTGTATCTAATAGATTGCTCATCTCCCTTTTGTTTAGTTCGTTTTCTGGAGTTTTGAGCTGTTCTTTCATTTGTTCTTCCATTTGTTTGTCTCCTCATTTTGGCAACCTCCCTGTGTTTATTTCTATGTATTAGGTAGACCTTCTATGACTCCCTGTCTTTGTAGTGTGGCCTTATGTGTTAGGTGTCCTGTAGGGTTCAATGGTCCCCTATCACCTAAGCTGGGTACTCAAGGTGTGCCTTTCATGTGGGCTGAGTACACCCTCCTCTTGTAGTTGAGCCTTGGTTGCTGTTGGCAGATCAATGGGAAGGATTAGCCAGGCCAGTCAGCTGCATGGACTGCCTCTGACCACCAACCTCAGCCCTCTGTGGAGAATTAGCTGTGCAAGGACAGGGTGGTGGTGTTCTGATTTTGTCTGTAGCTGTCCACTGGGTGCACAGGCTCTGGGATTTCTCAGGTGGTACAGGTCAAGATCAGCCCCCACTTGTGTTTTGCCTGGGTCCACCCTGCATGTGGTATAAAGCAATCTGAGAAGGCTACTACTTGTGCTGGGCTTGGCGGTTCCCAGATGAAACCAAATTGTGAACCTAGGTTGTCCTCTGTTAGTGATGGGCTAGGGGCCACTTAGCAAGAAGTATGGGAGCTGTGGGCTTGCTGAGGCCAGATGTTATTGTTTGAGAGGATTTACGAAGTTGTGAACCATGAGACAAGACCAGCCATTCATATGGAAAAGCCACTGTTAACAGCATGGATGGACCTGTAAGTTGGTAAGTTGGGTGGAGTAGAGCCTCAGGGGATCTCCAGGGTGGGACAAACAGTGTTACCCAGGTTGATTGAGTCTCAGATATGGCACCCACCTGCTGGCTCTGTGGCTCTGTGAGGGGAGGTCTCAGAAAAGGAATAGCCTTTGCCCACCTTTCTGACTGGGAGAAAGCTGTCTCCCAGTTCTCACGTTGATGTCAGACACTTCAGTTCCTCCCCATGTGTCACTGTGCCTTTCTAGCTGCCACTCTGGTGCTGGAACTCAAAGGGAGTGAGTCTAAGTTAAGTCTGTGTGTGGGTTCTTTAAGAGGAACTTCTTGGGATGTAGAAATTTTTCCACTGACTCAGTCCCCACTGGTTTTTGTAGCCAGATGTTAGGGTGACTTATTTTCCTGGCACTGGAACCCTTGGCTGCGGGTCTGGTGTGGAGCTGGGACTCCTCACTCCTGAGATATCCCTCCTAAATTTTTATCCACAACGTGTGGGTGTGGGAACCATCCAATCCGTGTCTGTTCATCTCCATCCCTCCTACCAGTCTGGATGGATGTGGTTTCTGTAATTCCATAGTTGTCAGATTTCCATTCAACTCAACTTCTGGTGGTTCTGAGTGATGGTTGTTCTACAGTTTTACTGTAATTTTGATGTGGTGATGTGAGGAGGCAAGCCATGTTTACCTATGCCTTCATCATGACCAGAAGTCCAGAACAAATTGTCTTAAACCACTAAGTGCTGGATAGCTTGTTATGTAGGAATAGATAACCATGACAACATCCATTTAGTGAAATTGTTTATTCTAGCCCTTTATTATAATTTATATTATAGCATTAATTATATGCCTATGTAGAAAAAAACTCTTGTTAAACTTAATTGATTTATTCAACATTTTGACTATCTTCTCGATGCCAGAACCATGTAGAACTATAACAGAACAACAATAAAAAAATACAAAACTGCCAATATTGCAAAAAGTTGTCACATCTTTTTTGCCATGTATGAGGTTAAGTATATTTCCCATCCTTGTCTATCAGTACTACTATCCTCCACCCTCTGACAATTTCTGTTAGCTACACACACACTCTGTGCCTATGTTACATTGACATGTCTCCATTTTTATTTACACAGATACACAGTATGACCTTATATTCCTCAATTGACAAAATACCTTTCAGATAGATCCATATCATTATATAAAGAGTTTCTTCATTCTTTCTATTGACTTTATGTAAGCAATGTGTAAATGTAACCATAATTTATTAAACCAATTCCATATTGTTTCCAGTAATTTGCGAAAAAAAGCCTTCGTTCAGCTTTATATATAATAGCAAGCAACTGGAAAAACTTAACTATTTATCAGTATAAAACAGAAAAGCAAACTGCAGTGTAGTCTTTTTGAGACACATTTATATTTTCTTCATGAAATGATTAAAAGTCCAGTATCTGGGTGATAGGTTTCTTGTGTTTTGTTTAGTTTTTAACTTTACATGACATTTTTAAACTGTTGCCCCAAGTGGTTATATAAGTTTTCTTTCCCATTTTCATGGATGAGAGTTCCAGTTGCTCCATATGCTCGTGACATTTAGTACTCAGCCTTTTAACACTAAACTAATAACTGTTCAGTATGACACCTTAGAGTTTTAATTTGCACTTCAGATGACTAACAATGCAGAGCATTTTTAATGTGCTAATTAGCTTCTGATATGTTTTTATTGTTAAATGTTTACTCAAGTGTTTGCCCTAGTCTTTGTTGGATTGTTTTCTTATTGTTGTGTTGTAAATATATATATATATATATATATATATATATATATGTATGTATGTATATATATGTGAATATATATGTATATATATATGTATATATATATATATCTTTTGTGAATTGGATTGTGTGATATATCAAAAGCTAACATTTGAAAATCATAGATGTTCACAGATATTATCCATTTTGTAAGTTGCTGAATTAATTTGCTTGTATGATATAAGTGGTTTTTGCATTCCATTTATGAGACATTGGTACATAGTTTTATTTAATTGTAATCTCTGTCTGGTTTTGCATCAGGATTGTGATGGTCTGAAAAAAATGAGTTAAGAAACTGCTCTATCATTTTCTAGCCTGAAAGAATGTTCTGAAAGTTTTATATTATTTCCTCCTTAAATATTTGAAATCATTCACTAATTAAGCAGTCTGAACCTAGATTTTATTTGCGGAAATGTTTTTAACTATAAGCTCAATTTCTTTAAGAGGGGCTGCTATTCATATTTTCCATTTCTTTATGTGTTGATTTTAGTAAGTTATATATTACAAGATTTTTGTACATTTAATTAAGTTGTCTAATTTATTAGCATAAATATCATATTGCCTTTTTTTAAATCCTCACCTAAGAACATTTTTTTCTCATTGCTTTTAGGGAGGGAGAAAGAGAGAAACATTGATGTGAGAGAGAAACATCAATTGGTTGCCTTCTCATACGTGACCCAACTGAATATTGAACCCTTAACCTGGGTGTGTGCCATGACCAGGGACCAAACCTGCAGACTTCCAGTCTACGGGGTGATGCTCCAACCAACCGAGTCACACTGGCCAGCACTCATGTTGCCTTTTGAATGTCTGTAGTATCAGTAGTGACTTCCCCTCTTAATTCCCCTTGTTTACTTCTGGTAACACTTCTTGTACTGGTGTCTATTTACTCTGATATAATATAAACCACTCCAGCTCTCTTATGATTAGTATTTTAATGGAAAATATTTTTAATCCTTTTATTTTTAACTTGTGAGTTTATATTTAAAGTATGTTTCTCACAAGCAGCTTATAGTTACAGATTGCTTTTTAATTAGTCTTGATTAATTAATATGATTGATGTGATTGGATTTAAGTCTATCACCTTGCTATTTTTTCTACTCATCCCATCTGTTCTTTGTTTCTTTCCTTTTCTGCCTTCTTTTTACTGAGTTTTATTTCTTAAGAATCCATTTTGTTTTCGTTAGTGTTTACTTTTACTTAAACCAAGTAATTATCTTTTCATGAAATTAAGAACTAGGAAAAACCTCATTTTATATTTACTTATATTGCAATATATTTTTATATCTGGTGCTTTTCATTCTTTTTTTGAATATCTGACTTTCCATTTGGTATCACTAGACTTCAGCCTGAAGAAATTTTGTTAACATTTCTTATAGTGTAGGTCAGCCAGTGACAAATTCTCTCAACTTCGTTTATCTAAAAATGTCATTACTTTGGTTTTATTCTGAACAATGTTTTTATTGGATTAAAAAATTCTAGTTTAACAATTTTATTTTTCTTTAAACTTTTTGAAGATGTTATTCCATTGTTTTCTCATTTACCCTGCTCCTGATGATAAGTCAGTGATAATGTTTATTGCTATTTTCCCGTATGCAGTGTGCCATATCTATGGCACATTATCTATGGCTGTCTTTCACCTACTGATTTAAAATATAAGTAATACTATTGTTACATGTATTTAATATTTTCAGATAATCACTAGAACCCCCAACTACCTTCCAGTCAGAAAGTCTAGAGTTTTCTGTCAATATGGCAGCGTAAAAAAGCAGTACCGGAATCCTCCCACAACCACATAAAAATTACAAGCAAACTGCAGAACAAACATCATTTAAAATTGCCTGGAATCTAGCTGAACAGAAGTCCTATAACTAAGGCTATGAAGAAGCCACATGAAGACTGGTAGGAGGGAACAGAGATGTGGAAGAGGCTTGTCTCACACGCGTGTGTGGTATTTAAAAACTGGGAAGGATATCTCAGCTGTGGAGGTCCCTACTGAAGAGTGAGAGGTCCCAGCCCCACCCCAGGCCCCCCAGCCCAGGGTTTCAGTGCCTGAAAGAGATGTCCCCATAACTTCTTGCTGTAAAAACTAGTGGGGATTGTGGCTGAGTAAGACAGAGCGCTTCTGAAGTCCCAGGCATTCCTCAGAAAGGGCCAATGCACAAACTTACTCAGATTCACATGCTCTGAAATCCAGTGCTAGGGCAGCAGCTCAAAAGGCACCAGGGATAAATGGGAAGAAACTGAATTGTCTGCCTTTAAGGGTGAGAATTGGAGGGGCAGCTTTCTCCAAGATAGAAGTGCTGGCAGAGGCCATTGTTCCTTAGTTGAGCCCTCCCCCCAAAGAGCCTATAGATGGGGTGCCATATCTTAGTCTCCATTAATCTGGTTAACACTATTCACCCCACCCAGGTGATTCCTGAAACCCTGCATAACTCAACTCGTGGGCCCACCCAGATTATTCCCTGTAGCTTTTCCATACAAATGGCCCATTTTAGCTCATGCTGCACACTTTCCTAAGGTCTTTCAAAGGTCTACAAACCCCAAACAAGTAACATGTGGTTTTGCTATGCCCCATACCTCTTGCTAAGTGGCCCCAGGACAAGCACTAATAGTAGCTGGGCTCATCTCATAGTTCAGCCTTTCCTGAACACTTCCAAGACCAGCACAAGCAGCAGCCATCTGCATATCTTTCTGTAGCTCATGCTGGGTGGTGCCAGGCAGAACACAGACAGTGGCTGACCTTGCCCTGCAACTCCAGGGAGGCCCCAGAGCTAGCACGCCCAGTGGACAGCTTCAGACCATGACAGAGCACCACCCAACCAACCACCTTCACAAGCCATACTCTCAAGGGTCAAACTCATCAGCCACCAGAGCTCCACTGAAACAAGTCCTCCTTTAATGGGATGGCCTCTGCATAGCAGTTCCGTCACCATAGTCATGGCCAGTCCTCACAGTGTATTGGCCTGGAGGTAAATCTGTTTCATTGACATGCCAACAGCAATCAAGTTTCAACTACAACAAGAAGGTACACACAGCCCACACAGGGGGCCGACCTTCAGGGCCAACCCAGGTGTAGAGGGAGGCTACGTCACTGGGCCCTACAGGACACCTACTACATTAAGCCACTCTACCAAGACTGGGAGACATAGCAGCTCTACCTAATACACAGAAAGAAACAAACATAGGAAGGCAATCAAAATGAGAAAATAAAGAAACATGTCCCAAGTGAAAGAATAGAACAAAACTCCAGAAAAAGAACTGAATGAAATGAGACAAGCAATCTACCAGATGCAGAGTTCAATGAACTTAGGGAAAGAGTAGATGAACTTAGTGAGAACTTCCACAAAGAGATAGGAAACATAACAAAGGACCAGTCCAAAATAAAGAATACAATAACTAAAATGAAGAATACATTACAGGGAATCAACAGTAGAGCAGATGAAGCAGAGGATCAAATCAGCAATTTAAAAGATAAAGAAAGGGAAAAAATCCAATCAGAACAACAAAAAGGAAAAAATGAGGATAGTTTAAGGAGCCTTTGGGATAACTGTAAGAGTACCAACATTTGCATTATGGGGGTGACAGAAGGAGAAGAGAGAGAACAAGAAATTGAAAACCAATTTGAAAAAATAATGACAGAAAACTCCCTTAATCTGGTGAAGGAAATAAACCCATAGGTCCATGGAGCACAGAGAGTCTCAAACAAGATGAACCCAAAGAAGCCCACACCAAGACATATTATTATTAAAATACCAAAGATTAAAGGCAAAGAGAGAATTTTAAAAACAGCAAGAGAATAGCAATCAGTTATCTGCATTCTCATGGGAGCTCCCATAAGACTGTCAGCTGATTTCTCAACAGAAACTTTGCAGGCCACAAGGGATTGACAGAAAATATTCAAAATGATAAAGAGGAAGGACCTACAACCAAGATTACTCCCCTTAGCAAAGCTACTATTTAGAATCAAAGGACAAATAAAGATCTTCCCAGACCAGGAGAAAAGCTAAAGGTGTTCATCACCCCCAAACTAGGGTTACAAGAAATGTTAAATGGTTAAAAAGAAGGAGGAGGAGGAGGACGGGGAGGGGGAGAGGGAGGGGGAGAGGGAGGAGAAGGAGAAGAAAATAAACACATATCTATCAACAATTACTTTAAATGCAAATGGATCAAATGCTCCAATCAAAAGACATACAGTAGCTGAATGGACAAGAAAACAAGACCTTTGCATATGCTGTCTATAAGAAACTCACTTCAGAACAAAAGACACACACAGACTGAAAGTAGAGGGATGGGAAAAGATATTTCAAGAAAACAGAGACAAACAAAGAAAGAAAATTCTGGGGTAGAAATACTTATACCAGACAAAATAGACTATAAAACAAAGGCTACAAATTGAGATAATGAAGTACTTAGCAATTCCTTTTCTCAATATTCACCCAAAGTGATCCAAAACACTTCATCAAAAAGACATATGCATCCATATGTTCATTGTAGCATTATTTACAACAGCCAAGACATGAAAGCAACCTAAGTGTCTGTCAGTAGATGAGTGGATAAAGAAGTGGTGCTTATATACAATGACGTATGACTCAGCAATAAAAAAGAATGAAATATTGCCTCAGCAATAAAAAAAAGAATACAACAAGATGGATGGACCTAGAGGGTATTGTGCTGAGTGAAATATGTCAGATGGAGAAAGACAAATGCCATATGATTTCACTTATATGTAGAATCTAAAAAACCAAAATAAATGAACAAGCAGATCGGAAACAGACTCACAGATACAGAGAACATTTTGATGATTGCCAGATGGAAGGGAGGTTGGAGGATTAGTAAAAATGGTGAAGGGATTTAGAAGTACAAATTGGTAGTTACAGAGTAGTCACAGGATGTAAAGTACAGCTTAGGAATACAGTCAATAATGTTGTAATAACTATGTATGGTGTCAGCTGGCTACTAGATATATCAGGGTGATTACTTCATAAGGTATATAAATGTCTAATCCCGGGGTTGTACACCTGAAACTCACAGAATATTGTACATCAACTGTACCCAAAAAATAATATTAAAATTTTTTAAAAGAAATGAACTAAAATAATAAATAAAGTCTAGTTGTTTTACTTTGAGCACCAACCTCCCCCCTTTCAGGGTATACTAATCCTAGTGGTTTACTCATTCCAAAGGGAGGAATTGGAAAGACAGAGAGAGAGAGAGAATGAGAATGAGAATACTTGATCAGGGAGAAGAAAACATCTCAAAATATGTCAGTGAAATGATATGTTTTAATTTACTAAATGTATGTTCACCTATGCAAGAACATTTTTTTTTTTGCAGAAAAGGTAAACCATACTTTGTCACAATATTTCCCACTCTCAGGGGCTGGAGAAAGGAGGTGTCAATGTAGTCAAATGGCTTATTCAGCTCACATGGTTAAGCAAGGACACAAACGAAATGCCTGCCAATGTTTTCCAGTGAGAACCCCAGGGCCTTGAGTCTAGTCAACTGCAGCCATCCACCTTTAATGCCACCAGAGCTCTGAAGTTTCTGCAACTATACCTGCCCTCCCATGGAGAGCCCAACTGCCTGGAACGCTCCTCAGGAGCTCTGTCTCAGGTCTTCCCTCTGTCAGTACGGCTTGGCCCATTATCTTGATTGGAACTCAGTGGAAACTTTGGAGACATATTTTTAAAGAAAGAAAAACAGCCAGACACAACTGAAAAAAGAAAAACCTAATATTTTGTTCAGTTATCTGGGTTTGTGCCAGATTGGAGGGAACGACCTGCAAATTCTTCTTCAAAAGCTGTCAGAATATTTACCTCAAGTTTGCTGTGACTCAGCTTTTGGAAAGAAAGACATGATGTTAGCAGCACGATTCATCAATAAACTGTCCCTGGCCCAAGAGCAGTCACATAGTCACCTTTGATTCCACTTGACTCAGTTCAAGAGGGGGTGCTTGTGGTCAGAATGGAACATCACGCAACTGCCCCGGAATCAGTGTACTTGGCCTGCTCAGAGCAAGGCAACTGGGCTTTTTTTCTTCACTCCTGTGTATGGGTGTATCTCAAAGGCTTTGAAAAAAAAAGTGTTTTGAGGAAAAGGCACAATTTTGAAAATGTCAAATCAACAGATGCTTCTTTTTTTCATGATGAATCAACATATTTTTTTAAATGGCATCAGTACCAATCCAAGACATATACTATAAAGAGTGAAAATATAAATGTGTCCTCAAATGTTTAAAAAAGTTTAAAGTTTCTATAAATTGTTCTTCTGTACCATGTAGCATCACTTAAACCAGTAATAGCCACCCTTTATTCCTATTGCTGAAAGAATGGGTAATAACTTCTATTAATTTAAGAGTCTGTATCAGTGCACTTATAACTGTGTTAATAACAAGACTCAATATATATAATGTTTAATAACAAGCTACTGTTAAAAAGTCCAGTTTTCTTCTTGTATTTGAATTTGAATTTATTACTTCACACTTTATTTTATGCAGTGTGGGAGGAGAAAAATTGATTCCAAAGTCTGTGGTTTTCCTGGTTACCAGAAGTGGTTACATGAATTATATAGTGATTAATACAGTACTGGTAAATTTACTTACGAACTTAAATAATCAAATTCCACATTGACAAAATAAACAACAAAATGTTTTACATGCTTTTTAGTTGGAAGTCATGCATCAAGCAAATTACTTAAGAATTTTGAACTTAATATTGAGCCAAGAAATAAGAAGAATATTCAAGGTCTATTAAAGAGCTTGGGTAATTATCAGGAAAGATATAAATATAACCATGATTTTTCCCCTTTAATCTATGTGCTCTTTGTTCTGAGCTCTTATCTGTGCTCTGTATTATAAATATTCTTATTTTACAGGAAGACTATTTTAAAAGTCTAAATATTCAATAATCAACCTGACTCTTAAGGCTTATTATATCCTGCTGTGACTTATAATCTATTTTAATTTTATCCAAGGTTGAATCAAGTTTGCTTTTTTATTGTTTATGTTTATACATTTTCTTTTTAACTAGTGAAGAAATGCAAAATCAAGGAAATGTTCATGCAGGAGCAGTTCTGAAATGGCAGTATGAGGACTGAGGCTTCTCCATAAAATAACATGGCGATAGCAAAAATTATCAAAATCAACTTTTTCAGAATTCTAGAAATTAATGAAAGGCTTGCAATAATTTCAGAAACATTTATTCAACAAACAAGCAAGCAAAATTTTACCAGAGACATTGAAATAAAGAACAAACTGACAGTAACCAGAGGGAGGGGGAGGGGGATAATGGAGGATAATAGGGGAAGGGCTGTTAAGGAACATGTATACAGGACACATGGACAAAGCCAAAGAGGGTAGGTTCTAGGGTGGGAGTGGGGGTCGGGGGATGGTAGGGGGAAAATGGAGACAACTGTACTTGAACAGCAATTTTATTTTATTTTTTTTTAAGATTTTATTTATTTAAAGGAAGGGAGGGAGAAAGAGAGGGAAAGAAACAGCAATGTATGGTTGCCTCTCACATGGCCCTCACTGGGGACCTGGCCCGCAATCCAGGCATGTGCCCTGACTGGGAATCGAACCGGGACCCTTTGGTTCCCAGCCCGCGCTCAATCCACTGAGCTACACCAGCCAGGGCTTGAACAGCAATTTTAAAAAAAGAAAAGAAAAACTTGAACCTCAGTGTAACAGGGGCTTTGTGACCTTTTAGCTTGTCTGACTCCTATCGCCCTCTTCTCAGCTCCTTAAGAGCCTGGAAGAAGAGCAGCCTTGCAGCCACTAGAAAGGACAGACTTGATTTTGAACTTCTCAAAAACTACTATCTCCAGATCAATGTCACTGTCTGACTTCACTTGAGGCTCCCTGGAAAAGCCATATTCATAGTCATTATTTGACCTTTCTTGCAGCTCGCTTTGCCAAAACAGTCTTTTATCCCCAGAGCATTTGTTGATAACAACCTACAGCAATTGTTCAGCATCCTAGCTGCATGAGGCCGCAATACCAATTAGGCCAAATAAGAGAGTGGCCAAAAATTTCAGAGGAAGGTCTGGGTAATGAAACATCCGCAGGTTGCTTTGTAAAGCTGGAACATATTCCTCGGGATATAGAAGTAAACACACATGTGTAGGGCTGAGATCATTTTCCATAAACACCTGAGAGGACTTCAGTCTCTGCCTCACCTTCAGGCCCTGCACAAGCAGGAAGTGAAGGCTAAGAGAGTTGTAAACTGCTCGAGTATTGCAGCCCCCCCCCGGCCCCCCACAGAGCCCCTCAGCAAAGGGGGGAAGACCTACTGGTTCAAAGCCTGTAGGGAAATCTCTGACCAACTGTTAGCTGACCGCTAAGCTAAGTAAAGACTTCAGTGATTTAGCAATACAGAGAATACAAACTTTACAGCATTAGTTAAGGAATGTCGCCAAACAAACAGTAGTAAAAATAAAATAGCAACAACAAACTCTGGGGAGTGAAGTGACTTCTAATATCCAGAGTTGTTGTGGTTTATTACCTAAAATGTCATACTTGATATAAAAAATTAAGAGACATACAAAGAAACAGGGAAGCAAAGCCCATATTATTTTTTAAAAAGCAATCGAAATAAAAAGTGTCTATAGGGACCCAGATATTAAACTTATTAAACAAATATTTAAAATCAGCTATCATAAATATGTTCTAAGAAACTATGTTTGAAAAATTAAAAGTTCGTTTACTATCTGAAAATTAATCAATGTAATACACTATATTAATAGAATAAAGAAAATATCACATAATTATCTTAATAGGTACAGAAAAGTCATTTGACAAAATCTGACACTACTTTATGACAAAAACAATCAATAACCTAGGAATAAAAGGAAACTTCCTCAACTTGGTAAAGGGCACCTACCAAAAAATCTGCAGCTTAAAATCTTACTTAATGGTGAAAGGCAATGCTTTTCCCATAAGATCAGGAGCAACAGTGTCAACTCTTGTGATATCTATTCAGTATCATATGGACATTATAACCAGAGCAATTAAGCAATAATTAATTAATGAAAATAAAAGACTTCTAGATTGGATAAGAAGAAATAAAGAAATTTCTATTTGTATATGACATGTTGTAAATAGAAAAGTCTAAGGAATTTATTTTTAAAATTTTGGAACTAGTAAATGAGTTCAGGAAGATTATAGTATAAAAGATTAATATAAAAAATCAAATATATCACTATAGACATCAAAAAAAATCCAAAAATAAAATTAAGACAATTCCATTTTCAATGGCATAGAAAGAATAAAATTCTTAGAAGGAAAGTTAACCAAAGAAATAGATTTGTACATTGAAAATTACAAAACATTGCTGGGAGAAATGAAAGAAGCTCTATGTAAGCCCATCCTAGTTTCTTAGATCAGAAGACTTAATATTGTGAAAATGGGAATATCCCCAAATCAATTTACAGATTCCTCACAACCAAATTCATCAACATCCCCACTAGCTTTTTGACAGATATCAGCAAAATGGACCTAACGTTTACAAAATTAGAAGGAACCTAGAATAACAAAACAATTTCAAAAGAAAAACCAAGTTGGAAGATTCACAGTTACCAGTTTCAAAACTTAGCCAAGAAGCTACAATGATCAAGTTAGTGTAGAATGGACATAAGGACACACATATGAATAAATGGAATAGAATTAAGACTACAAAAATAAACCCTTACCATTATGGTTAGCTGATTTTTGACAAGAGTGCCAAAATAATGCATTGGGGACAGAATAGTCTTCTCAACAAATGTTGCTGGGAGGACTAGATAAGCACGTGCCGAAGAATGAAATCGTACCCTTATATCATAACACACACACATGCACACACTCACAATGGATCATAGACCTAAATGTAAGAGCTTAAATTATACAACTCTTAGAAAAATATAGGAGTAAACCTTTATGATCTTACAGTAGGCAGTGGTTTCTTAGATATGACATCTAAAAGCAAAATCAACAAAAGAAAAAATAGATCAATTAGACCTTATCAAAATTCAAAGCATTTTTCTGCAAACCATACAGCAAAAAGTGAAGTATTTTCTCCCACAGAATGGGTGGAGATATTTGCAAAACAGGCATCAAATAAGATACTTTAATCAGAATATGTAAAATAAGCCTCACAACCCAGTAATAAAACAATGAATAGTCCAATTAAAAATGTCTAAAAAATTCGAATACAATTTTTTCTTCATAAAAGATATAAGAATGTCTAAGAGGCAAATGGAAAGATCCCCAGCACTGTTAGTCATCAGGGAAGTAGAAGCTAAGGGAGAGATACCCCTTCACCCTCACCAGGCAGGTTATAACGAAAAGGACAGTGATGAGCATGTGGAGAAACTGGAACCCTCATGTCTTGCTGGTGGGAATGTCAGATGGTGCAGCTACTTTTGAAAATAGTTTGTCAGTTCCTCAAAGTGTTAAAAATAGAGTCACCATGTGACCCAGCAATTCTACTCTTAGGAATATA